>JAHWFP010184146.1:90632-115311 GCA_023313725.1 Lithobius niger | reverse complement strand
TTATACTATAGATTTACAAGATTTGAATGATTTACACAAGATTTAGATGATGTCCGCAAGATTTACAGATTTACAAGATTTAAATGATTTGCCGTCGCCAGATTTACTTGATTTACAAGAGTTATACAAGATTTACAAGATCTGTGCTAGATTTACAAGATTTGTACAAGAATTGAATGATTTACACAAGATTTAGACGATTTACCTAAGATTTACAGATGTACAAGGTTTAAATGATTTACGCCAGATTTTCGTGATTTATACTATAGATTTACAAGATTTGAATGATTTACACAAGATTTAGATGATCTGAATGATTTACACAAGATACAGATCATTTGAACGATTTACACAAGTTTTAGATGATTTAACCAAGATTTACGCTATTTGTAAGATTTGCAACGGATTTACAAATCTAAATCTTGGGTGTTCGAGATTTCTATAGCTTTGGCGAACCCCTTGGTAATGACATTGATTGTTATGGAATCCTCAGCGGTCAACTTTGACCATTTGGTACAGGCGCGATAATTCGAAACGCTGCGTATTATTATACCGTCCATGATGACGAAAGTGCCCCATTAACGGGGAAGAAAGGTCAGAGTCTCACAACACCCCCATCCCCCCTACGTTCGGTCCTTGTGTCAACTTTTGGGCTACTGTAGGTCATTTTGAGCAGTCTGTCTCCCACGTGGCTACGAGTCACGTGGGAACGAGTCGACTACCGGACATGTGCGATTCGCGACATGTTAGCACAGCAAACGAGCACTCTTGCACTCACACCATTTAACCCCGACCCGTATCAGTCATCGAGCGGGGAAAAACATCGCCAGGCACCGCCTTACCAGATGGGGGGGGGGGGGGGGACACTCGCCTTCTTCAGTGTCGACTTAGACAGAATGATAAATTTTAAGTTTTGCGGATCTCATTATATACCTAACAGACCTTAGAAAATATAACTTACACCCGTACTCTGTAGAATTTCTTAAGGGAATTGGCCAATCTTTCGATAAACAAAAGAAAGTTGTATAGAAGAGAAAATCTGAAGAGACCTCTATTAAATTTCTAAAGAAACCACAAACTTTTTCGGAGGATATACTGGGTGCTTGAACTACAATCATCGTCACTGCGTTGGAACTTAAGCGTCGGTGCACACGTGCAGTACCGCATTTGCGGTTTGGTTTACGTGCCATCTGTTGGATACTGCACACGTACCTGCGTCGACGTTGCGTTACCGCCCGCCGCTCGTGCGGTCGTTTTACACCGCAATTCCTCCCGTCAACGCTGCGGTACTGCAGCTGCGTTAAAAAAACGCAATTGCGTCTCTGAGTTCGGGTGACTTGAGCGGTGCACACGTCCGCCGTTTACCGCAAAAGCGTTACCGAAAATAGCGTCCAATTTCGAAGAAATACACATGGAATTGTTTATTGGGGGAGTAAAGAACTATCCTGAAATATGAAATGTTGCTGCAGAAATGGCTGAAGACTCATTGGGAAGTAATTAAAGAACTTATCCGAAGTTTTTAGTTAATCTGCAAAGGACGTATAACGTTTTGCCCTGGTACGTCTTAAATTAGTACATCAATGTACCGAAATTCGTCGCATTGGCTTTAAAATATACTTTTTGTTCACGAGGTAGGCGAAAAAAACAATATCGTCTCATTGGTTTCAAACTATAATTTTTTGTACACGAGGTTAGGGAACCGAACGGGCACATACGTCACCGAAGCGGCACCGCAGCGTCAATGCGCGTTAATAAACGCACATGTGCATTGATTAGCTGCGTCACCGCAGCATCGCCGCGCGTCCAAAAAACACACGTGTGCACTGGCGCTAAGACAAAACTGAGCTACCCTTAGCACGTAGCCACGTTCCCGTTAGCCCTCATACCAAGATAACATTAATCCAATTCAGATGAGTTTAAAATGACATTGTGTTACTTTTAATTTTGGGGTAAACTGCTATGTTCTAAATAACGGTCCGTCGTTTTTAATATTATTCAGGCTAATTAATTGTCTGTTCAAATTAATTTTTTTTTACTTAATTAATTATGCTGCAACCTAGCATGAACCTAATTGACATAAATTTGCTTTATAGAGTTTCTATGTTCCTAAAAACAATAAAATGTTTAGATTGCAAGATACAATCAAAGAATCTACAATAAACATTGGTTCAAAGTTGTTTCCTAATAAAACAAAGCCCAGAATTGACGCAAATCAAGTAGAATTTTAATTTTAAAGCATATGAAGCCATGTACTGTTCTCCCTCCGCTTCTTCTCTCTGTGTTCGACCTGAGCAATCTTACTAAGACACGGGGTTACCAGTTTAAATTAAATATTCCTAAGTACCGTATGGAATGTAAAAAAAAAAAAAAAAAGTCTTTTTCGGGGGTTTAAGTAGTTCACGCTTGGTTTAAATAATAAAAAATCAATCTTTAATTTTTCGAACACCGTACGAAACAGCGACACAATATCCGGATCGGTTTCGGTTTCGATTTTCAGTAAATACCGAAAATTCGGTTTCGGTTGCGGTTACCGACCCCGGCATAATGTCGCTGTGTGAGTTGCGCAATTTTCACCTAAATGTAGACTTACTCGGTCACCTAACCTACATTTCAATGGCGGTTAGAGAGAGGGATGACAGATGGGCAGGTCCTCATGTTGCCTAAAATGAACATTAAAGCGATTACACTAAAGATAAGTGAAAGGCCATTAAAGAAACCCTCGATTTCCCCCGACAAAACACACCTATTAGCTCTAACCTTCTTCCGTCTCGGTTCCCTAAACTTGAGCCTAGTTAGCGTTTTTCAGTTGCGCTATCTAATACCGCACCACCCCCCCCCCGAACCCCCCTCCTCCCCCCCCCCGTCTCCTCCTTCATCCTCCCACTCGTTATCTAGTCGTAACGAGCATTTCGGCCAGTTGGCCGTGCAGAGGGTTCCATATGGGGTACCCAAGTCCAGGAACTACACGTACCCCCCGCCCCCCCCCCCCCGCCCCTACGTTCATCTTGGACGTCGTTAAGACGACACCAAATTGTAAGAATGACACGTGAAGGGATTTATGGGGTTTGGGGCTAATAGAGAAAAATTATACGCACGTCCTGGTGACTGGTAAGTAGAATTGATGTTGTAGAAAAATTAGAGGAGAAAAATTTGGGGGATGAGTCGAGGGTTAAAGCGTCGTCATCGACAATGAACAGTCTCGTCTACGAGGACAGTGCACCCAACATAAGTCAAAGGGTGCGTTTATGAAGAAACAACATTCTCTCTTGCCGAAAGATGTTTGCTAGTCTACCATCACTTATGACAACGAGTTTTCAGTTTTTCGTAAGAGATTGGTGGAACAGGTAAACAAGCAAATGTATTATAAAATTGCCAGGAATTAGAACACCTGGTCCAGTCCAGCCTAACTTCTTAGCAAGACTCACTGAATGAGCTGCCCTTTACAACCAGTTAGGCGTACAACTTCCGTGCTAAAAATTATCAACAAAAGCTGCCCAGGGATAATATTATCAACAGCTACCAGCCCTTTGCTGCACAGGGATAATGCTATCAAAAGCTAGCTGCAACTTCCTGCCCAGAGATTGTTATGAAAAATTAGCTGCCCCTTGCTGCCCAAGGATAATACTCTCAAAGGATAGCTGCCCTTTGCTGCCCAGGGATTATTATTATCAAAAGCTAGCTGCCCCATGCTGCGTAGGGATTATTGTTATCAAAAGCTAATTGCCCCTTGCTGCCCAGGGGCTGGTATGAAACGCTGCAAGCCCCTTGCTGTACAGGAATTATTGTTATCAAAAGCTAGCTATCCATTGCTGCAAAGGTATTATTTTTATCGAAAGCTGGCTGCCCCTTGCTGCATGGGGATTATCATAACAAAAGCTAGCTGCCCCTTGCTGCAAAAGGATTATTGTTATCGGAAGCTAGCAGCCCCTTGATACACTGGGTTTATTGTTATCGAAAGCTAGCTAAACAGGGTTATTACTATCAAAAGCTAGCTGCCCATGCTGCACAGGGATTTTTGTAATCAAAAGGTAGGTTGCTGCACAGAAGACTTTTTAAACTATTTTTTGATTATATAACTTAGTTGGTCGCAATGAGGGTTAAAGCAAATGGGTTTTTGGAGTGATGAAAGCCTTAGTGAAGAGAGAGTGGTCTGGACTAACCTCGGTGGTAATTTGGAGGTGTTTTATGTTACCACAAGAAATAGCAGTATTAAGGGTAACTGTTCGGGAGTATACATGCCAGAGATGAAATGCGGATCACTTTTTCAGAATCATGACTTATCTGACCCACCCTAATACACGTTCATGCATGCTAAATGAAAAGCCAAGAAGTGCACAAACATATACATATATATATATAAACAAAAAAGCACTATGTTTCGAGGATAACTTCACCTCTTCATCAGGCGCACAAAATTCACCACAGCTTCGTCAAACACGTAGGACTCCACATATCATGACAGCCTCAGCATTGGTGGACTTCATTGAAGTAAAAATATGTAGGCTACAAGTAAAAACGACCTGAGCTATACCTGGCCAAAACAGGCAAGCAATAGGTAACCATTCGACCTAGTCTCTTCTACAAGTGCAGAAGAGAAGTCCAGGAGAGAGAACCACTCCTAGGAGAGAGGTCGAAAGGTTGCCTAGTGCTTACTTTTTCGGTCAGGTATAAAGCAGTGACATTTGCCGCCATATTGGCACCAGTATGGGTTTTGGAGGGCATAACTACAAGGTGCACTACATAAAAATGGAGGGAAAAACAACGGAAGAGTGGATTTCTTAGGCTTAAAATAACTTTGTTTTCTCCAACAAAAAAAATCGCGCGTTTTAGGTCTAAGAAATCACTCTTCACAGCATCGGCTTCAGTATGACGCCCTTCTGTTTTTCTCTCTGCAGTGCCCCTTGCAGCTAACCCATTAAGGCTCCACCATAGAGTTATATACAATAATACTAGGTCGTGTCACTGCTCTGTAGCTTAGGTCCTTTTACTTGCACATATTTATTTATTTTAATGAAGTCACCAATGCTGAGTCTGTCGTGATTTGTGGATTTCGACGTGTTTGACGAAGCTGTGGTGAGTTTTGTGCGCCTGATGATGAGGTGAAGTTATGCTCGAAACATAGTGCTTTTTTTTTTATATATATGTATATGTTTGTGCACTTCGTGGCTTTTTATTTAGCATACATGGACCAGTTTTCGGGTGGGTCAGATGAGTCATGGTCCTGAATAAGTAATCCACATTCTTCTCTGGCATGCAAATGAAATTGTACCGCCGAACAGTTACCCATAATACTGCTTATTTCTTGTGGTAACATAAAACACCAGTCCAAATTACCACCGAGGTTAGTCCAGACCAATCTCACTCACTCCACTTAGGCTTTCATCACGTCCAAGAACCCATTCGCTTGAACCCTCGTCTTGACGACGTCAAGGTCCGTGATGACGACTAAAACATAGAGATGGTCTTAATGCGATAATTACTACCTAACATCACCTGCCCTCATGCTGTGTCGCTTGCCTCTTCATACCCTCCAGCCATTTCGGCTGCTTCTAACAACATCTACGTGGTGCAAAAACGCGTAATGAATCAGGAAAGAAGAAAAGTCCAAGAGAGAAACTCTTTAAGAATTGAGGCGATCACTTGAAAAAAAAAAACTGCGTGCCCTTTCAAAAACACACGCAACACGATCAAATACCATTGTTTTATTCTACGTAGGATAATGTGTAATAATGATCCACCCAAAACCCAAACTGGTATATAAGAGAAACCGCCACGTTTCCAAAAAAGGGTCAGCCTTTGAAAGTAGTGATATCATTCAACCAAGGAAAGGCCACCAAGGTTAACCCTATTAACCAAGTTTATCGCACCTAGTTCGAAAGTTAAATTAAAACTAGAGTATTGGCTACTCGCGGTAGCTATCTTCTAGTTTTTCATTTAACGTCGAAAGTGTTATTCGGTTTTAAAAATTTTTTTATTTGTTAAATTTATTTCCCAATTGTATTGAATTTAAGAATATTTACATATATACGAATGATGTCAATTCCTGAACGCGAATTTCCGGTGTGGAAACTTCCTCTCTAGGAAAGTTACAGCTAAGGAAAGACGTCCTTTTTCTTTCTGTCCCCGTTTTCGAATTTCGTGTTTAAGGTAAAACCGTATTTTTTTCTACTTTAATGGAGTTAATAAGATTAAAGTATAAAATGCATTATTCGCTTGAGTCTTAGGTTTTTTTGGTGTATTTCAGAGTTTCAGTAGCCTTGTTTTCGTGCCGTCGGGACAAAAGGTTTCTGGGATGGCTTAGCTCGCAACATTTTTTTTTTTTTTTTTGTGTTGGTACGAAAAATTTCGCCACTCACAAATGTGCCTGTTTGCGATGGTTTTGCAGTGTGTCATGCTGGTTGTGCTGATTTGTGCTGTGCAGTCATGAAAAGGTGGTAGAGCTATCACATGGTGGATTATGGATTTGTGTTATACCCGTAAAAGTGTTATATTATCAAACTTAACCCACGGACACGTGTGTGAGTTTTCGGATAAACCGTATCATATCAAAAACCAAAACTGGTAAAAGTGGCCGCTAAGTTTCGAATGGTTCGGCCCTTCAAAGGAGTGATATCAACAGTCCAAGTGACCTTCGCCAAGTTAATCGCACCGCTTAATAGCTCGAAGGTTAAATGAAAACTAGAATTGAATTGATGTGATATTTGCTGTGATGTTTGTTGCCTAACTTGCGATATAACGACTGCACTTTTAGCATGGGGATGTGTTAGCGTGACGTCACCACCGTGCCTTAAACATAGTCAACTTTCTAATTTATGCTACCCTCTCAACTATCTAGAGTGAGGGGATATAGGGCAGTGACACGACGTAGTATTATTGTGTATAACTCTATGGTGGAGCCAGTAACTGGGTTAGCTGCAAGGAGCACTGGAGGTTGAAAGGATGATCGTCTTATTGAAGCCAATGCTATTAGACTGGATTTCTTAAGCCTATAACGCGCGATTTTTGTTGTTGGAGAAAACAACGGTTTTTTAAGCCTAAGAATTCCGCTCTCAAAGCACTGTCTTGACTAGAAGTGCCGTTTTTTCCGTTACATTTTAATCTATAGTGCACCTTGTAGCTATTACCTCCAAATGGTATCTCGTAGCCAATATGACGTCACTTGACGCTGCTCTATACTCAAGCTAACACTAATTCCCTAGGCAACCGTTGGTTTATAGGTGGTGCGTAATTTTATCTTTTTTATATTATTTTTAAAAGGTCAGTTTCGAGTTTCCTACTTGACCTCTGTATCTTCTCTACTCTTACTCCCCTTTCCAAAGTTTATAACGACCCGATTTCAACTGGCGGATGCCGCTTTTGGCCTTTGTTTATTCATCGGCCTTACTTTCAACACTTCACGCCGTCGGCACAAAGTCAATTAGCCTTTAAAATAGCCGGCGCGCGCAATTGACTTCCGCTGGTCGTCCGCCGAAAAACAAGGAACCGTCTCTTTCCGACACGGGAAAGAAATTCAAAATGGCCGACATTCGCCCCCAAGCGAGACGTGGAGGAACTAAGATATAACCCTTCGGCAAAGTCTTCAGTAGTTCGAGCGGCGAGGTGCCTTAGTAGGAAAGAGATATGGGACTGCTCGTAGCCGGTAATAAAGTAATGATTTATGAGCGAGTTTGTTTGCGGGTTCTATAGTAATGATATTGTCGGTTGAATGTGGATAAGTCTGCGTTAAAACATCCTAATTCAAGCTGTGTTCAAAAGCTATAAGGTTTTTAATTCACCGACCGCCGATTAAGATAAAACTCAAAGCCATAATTTTCCAGATCGATGTGAGAATCAAAAATTAATTTTAAGGTTTGAGCAGCTGAATAAACTTTTGGGTAGCGTTCGGTCTCAGTGGCGCAACCAGAAATATTTCTTGGGGAGGGGCGGGGGGGGGGGGGGGGGGAGAGAACAATCAGAATTCAAAATGGAGGTCGATCATTATAGTAATAGATTTATTCTAGAAAAGAGAAAAAGCCAAAAACAGAATAGCGATGGTTTATTCGACAAAGGAGAAAAAGGCAAATACAGAACATAGATGGTTTATTCTACAAAGGAGAAAAAGGCAGAAACAAAATATCGATGGTTTATTCTGAAAAGAAGAAAAACGAAAAAAACAGAATATCGATGGATATTACGAATGTGCCCTAAAATTAAAACAAATAGTACGTAACCTGAAAATGGGCTGCAATGCATTGGTGGAAATATGTGATGCAAGTTACATAAAAAAAATCTTCTCATTTAAAAGCAATTTAACCATAATTTCGAAAGTTTCAACATTCTAGAAAGCCACCACCTCCTAAACGGGTAGTTCCAGATGCACCCAACACGAAGAACGAAGAAGTCATGTCTGACATCATATTTTGCTCTCCTCCTAACAAACCTCCAGAGTAACAAGGACACAAGTTGAAAAGTTTTCTTTTAACTTTTACATAAAATAAGGAGATTTAGGCCTAGCTGGCTGTAAGGCAGAGTTCAGCGAATCTTGAGTCGAAGTGTGGCTGGTGGACCAAGTACCCTAATTTCGGGTACCGGTATCTCATTTTCATTTAAAATTTCAATCCTGGCATCGCAGTAAACAAGACATCCACCTTGGTGCTACACATACTATACTGAAGTTCGAAAGTTAAAAATCCGTACTCTTAAAAAAAAAACCAAAGTACATACCTCCCCGCCCCCTCCCACTCACCCTCCGCACACAAAACTCATTTTTTCCCCCACATCTTATCAGCTGAAGCAAGCATCAAAGATTAGTTTGACTTCAAACATGGCTTGAACCCATCCGACACCACGGCGTTGGAGTTTGGTGCGGTTCCGCCCCGTGGATGCGTCACGACCCGGATGTGCAGGATGTGATGACGTCATTAATTTCCTCTCCATTAACGATCGCCCCCTCTGTTGACGGCGAATGGTATTATCCACGTTCGCACTCAGTGGAATGCAGCGGAAATGAAGAAGACATTTAAGGCAAGCAGGGTTAAACTGATTTCTATTCGCTTTTCGGGACCCATAAACACGTAATGTTGCCGAAGCCGTCAATAAAATTATATATTAAAAAAAAACCGCTTGACTTGACAGTTACAGACACTGTCAACACGGTTTGACCTATTTGTAAACATGCGAGCCTTCGAAAATTAACCCGGTTGGATCAAGACAACTCAAGTTTTAGTCTTATATACAGCGGAAAGCCGAAAAGACTATACAGCAACAACAGGGACTCGTCGTACTATTACATGTACACAATATATAATAGCAATGACTTTGTGCGTCCGGCCGTCCGTTGCCTAAAAGCCTCTCCAAACAGAAGAAAATTTCGTGCGAAGCAATGCGCGACTACGTGCTTACAAGGTCAAAATTGTTGCAATCGTATGGTTGGTGATGCGTTAAGGACCAATATTGAAGTCTTTTTTACACCATACTGCGACTCCGTGCAGCCGCAAGCAGCCAGTCTGGTTAGGGCTTTATTCAACTCCGGAACGGTACCAGACAAAGACAATCGGTCTTCACCATTAGATTGCCGAATCCAATGGTGAAAACCGTTTGTCCAAAAATTAGTTAAAATGAAGTGGCCGACAAGTGAGCCCATCATCTGTAGAATGGTATCCGATAGAGACAAATTGTTTTCGCCATTAGATCCAGCATCCAAAAATTAATTCAAACGAATTTTAAAAACCGGAAGTATGAAGCGGAAGTGGCCCACAAGTTGGCAGAAGTGGCCAACCAGTAGCCCATCACATATGGAACGGGGTATCCGATAGAGACAAACGGTTTTCACCATTAGATTCAGCAACCAAAAATTAATAAAAACGAATTTTTAAAACCGGAAGTTTGAAGCGGAAGTGGCCAAAAGTGGCCGACAAGTGAACCCGTCATCTATATGGAACGGTACCAGATAGAGACAAACAGCTTTCACCGTTAGATTCAGCGTCCAAAAATTAGCAAAACGGCTAAAGAAAAAATCTGAAGCATGAAGCAGATGTTGCTCGAAAGTAGCGGAAGTGCTCAGAAAATGCTTGCGACTTAGGAAGTTGCTGCCCCCGCTTGTTATCAATACATAGCAAATAATTGCTGGCCTTTTTTTTTTTTTACCTGAAATCGTCACACGGAACGCGTCGTCATTGCGTCGAGGCTCATTCACTCTATAGTAATAAACTCCAAGACAATGATTCGAAGCATAATGCAGAAGTTTACTTAGCCTGCATACTTACTATAAGATACGTTGAAGTTTACTTAGCCTGCATACTTACTATAAGATACGTTGAAGTTTACTTAGGCTGCATACTTGCTATTAAAACATGTTGATGCTTGCTATAAGATACGTTGAAGCTTGCTGTCAGATATGTTGAAGCTTACTTAGCCTGCTCACTTGCTATTAAGATACGATGAAGCTTGCTATAAGGTACGTTGAAGCTTTCTTAGCCTGCATACTTGCTGTAAGATACGTGAAGTTTACTTAGCCTGCATACTTGCTATAAGATACGTTGAGGCTTACTTAGTCTGCATACTTGCTATAAGATACGTTGAAGTTTACTTAGCCTGCATACTTACAATTAAGATACGTTGAAGCTTGCTATAAGATACGTTGAAGCTTGCTATCAGATATGTTGAAGCTTACTTAGCCTGCTCACTTGCTGTAAGATACGTGAAGTGTACTTAGCCTGCATTCTTGCTATAAGATACGTTGAAGTTTACTTAGCCTACATATACTTGCTATTAAGATATGGCTTACTGCCTCAAGTTTAATTTGGGTGCAGTGTGCATAGGCAACGTCTAAGATAAAGTCATATCAGCGGATTATGATGATGGGGAAATGTCACATGGTCTACGCAGTTAGTACATGCAGCAGGGTGATCCGTCGTAACAGAAGTAACATAGGCCAGTTTTTCAAGGCACCCATGATCTGCATGTTCAATACATGCAACAGGATGATTCGCCGTAATCCGAGTAACGTAGGTCAAATTTCGAAGGCACCCGTGATCTGCATGGTAAGTACACCAGTGAGCAGCAAGGTGATTTACTGTAATCTGAATAACATAGGTCAATTTTCAAAGGTATCCATGATCTGTATGGTTAGTACATGCAACATGATTATTCATAGTAACCCGAATAATACTAACAGGTCAATTTTGGAAGGAACCTTGAGACACTCGGTCAGTACAGGCAACAGGTTGATTCACTGTAGTCCGAGTAACACAGACCTATTTTCGTAGGTACCCCTGATCTGTACAATTAGTACATGCAAGATGGTTATTCATAGTAACCCGAGTAACAACAGGTCAATTTTCGAAGGAACTATGATCTGCTCGGCCAGTACATGCAACAGGGTGATGTTCGCCGTAGTCCGAATAAAAAAGACCAATTTTGGACGGTGATCAACATGATTAGTACATGCAACAGAATGATCCATGGTATAACCCAAGTAACAAAGGTCAATTTTTCGAAGATAACCATCACCTGCACGGTCAGTACAGGGTGATCTGTTGTAACCCGAGTAACATAGGTCAATATTCGAAGGCATCCATGATCAACACGGCTTGCGTATTGCTCACGCCAACCTTACTCACTGCTTACTTTTGAGAGAGGGAGATCACTCCTGTATGTCATTGGTGTCGCCGGCCACTCACGGTGCGTCACGAACTTGTTGATTGTCACCATCTTCGTGTCCGTCGCTGTTTCCACCTTTCGCCAGACATAGCGATGATTCTGTCCTTCTGACCGGCGTTTTTCAGGCTTTGCAGGCAGTACAAATTTTCGATAAAATCTAGATTTGGGGTTTTGCTAACATCTCTGTAACGTGAGGCACAGTGGCATCCTGGGCCACTGCATTGTGACTGAGGTTGGCGCTAATGATACGCTGTCGACGCCCCAATAAGCCTCAACCCCCTCCTCTACACAGTTAGTACGTGCAATAGGGTGCTCCGACGTAATCAAGGTTCTTAGGGCACTTTTTTAGGGCACCCATGATCTACACGGCTATAGTTTGTTCCACATTATGTTTTCAGAAAACTAACTGGATGACGACTCATTTCCTTGCACCAAGAGTGCAAAAACACGTCGATATCACACTTATAGATTGTTCACAGTTACTGTTAGAGTCTACGGATGGGATGTTTCCGGATTCCTTGCACTCGTAGTGGAAGAAAACGTGGCGTCATACAGTTAGTTTTCTGAAAACATAATGTGGAACAAAGTATAGTAGGCTACTTGCAACAGTGTGATCCGCAGTAACCCGAGTAGCATAGGTCAGTTTTCCACACGTTTATATTTTGGTAATACTGTATATTGATTTCCTTCCGTATAAGGCAGGACCGAGGCAGGAGATTTTTTTCCCCCAAGTGTTTTACACGAAAATAAGCTTCTATTCAATTCTGTAACAATTTATATTTCACCTATATCAAAACAATTTCGATGATGTGGACTTTCTCACATTCAACTAACATCCAAACGCAGTTACTCCGATGACGACTAACATGGACCATCATTCTGCAACAGACATTCACTATGGTGGACAATTTCCGACAAAAGCCGTGTTAATTTAGTGTTCAACGGCCTTTGAACGACGAAAAATACATTGAATGAGATACAGGAGACACATTGACGAATAGGTCTTCTCCCAAACCGGGAAAAAGGTTTTTGGCCGAGATCGAATGGTTCCTGTTTGAGATTGACGCACGGGCCATTGACTTTTCAACACCCCCGGTTCGAAAGTTTCACTCTGAAGGGTGGGATGGGGTTGGAGAAGGGACGGGTGGGGTTCGAGTATTTTTTTTTTAAAGCGGCCGTTTCGCACTTCTACTTTTTTTTTTTCATTCAAGTTTGTGAAACAGAAAAACGGGGCCTAATGACACATTTCATTCGGTGACAGCCTCGAAACGAAGAGACGGTTCGGACGAATCTTCCACAGAATTCGAAGAATGCCGAGCAAAGTTTAAAATCGTCCTCGCGTTGGATTTCCCCCCCCCCCCCCCTCGATATGATTGTAGTGTTACAATTTCCAAAAATAGTACCTTGAATTTTCTCTTTACATGGGATCCGTGGAATAAATAAATACAGGTTTCCCACCAACCTGGAAACCATGGAAAACTCAGGGAATTTAAACTCTGTTTAAGACTCAGGGAATTCTCCGATTTGTCACGAAATAAACGTGGAAAACTCAGGGAAAAAACAAAGACATAATTTTAGGCCTAGTCCTAAAGTGCATTAAAAACGTATTCTGTTAACACATTGTGGTAAAATAAAATGTATCCTTGTCCTTCTGTGTTAATACCTAAAAGTTCATTAAATATTGTCTACTCTTTTGCATTAAACCACGCGCAATGGCTGTTTGCCGTGACGTCACCATGAGTTAGTCAATGACGAACGAGAACAACGTCTGATTGGACTAGCCCAGTCACCTGATATGCACGTCACAGCAAACAGCCACGGCGTGTGGTATAAGTGAGCCGCAAAACAAAGTAAAACTGGTTAAGAGTGTGGAAAAATTCCGTCGTGAAATTTTGGTAAATAACCTGAAAATTAACCTCAATTACTACGGAAAAACCTGCAAAACTCAGGGAAATTATTTCAGTATTTCGATGGGAATCCGGAAATATTTTTTTTCCCCTGTACGCCTCCTGCTAAAAAAAACTTATGATTTTTATTGTATGATTACTTTTGTTGCTTCGCACAACCCATGATGAAAAAGTTTGAAAAAAAAACAGCGAATTAAAAAAAAAATGAGACATCTTTTACCGTTCATTTAATTTTAAATCTTGTTTTAAATGTGAATTAAGGAGGTGAAAATATTCTTGCGATAATGAGAAACACGCTCCTCTTTAAGATCTGGACTGTCTATCACCCAAAACTGGTGTCGTACCCCGCCATGAAAGTGTCCGTTGTATGTTTACGTCTCCAACAAAACAGCACGTCCAAAACAAAAACCTCTGCTACAAATGTCTCTTACGAACGATTGGCCACTCACTCACCCCCAAATCAAAGTAATGGGTACGCCCGATACATGATTATATAGGAATGCGTTTGAAGTGGTACCACTAGACGGTCCTTCAGGGGCTATGAGAACTATTCTGGCCAATCTTTCGGACCCTACGATGATCGGAGGTTTCCCGGATCGAATCCCCGGGTTGGCACCTCCATTCAACGGATATTTCTTCTTCTCTAAAAAGTCAGGTAATGTTCAAAATTGAGCCGGTTCAGCCATACAAGCATTAAATTGTTTCGGCTGACTTACGGCTCAAAAAGAATTAATTCAGGGAAAAAAAATAGTGACACAAAACATATATTTTTTTAAACGTAGACATTCATTGCATGGACATTACTCCTACGGCGAAACTGAAAGCGAAACTTATAAAAGTGAAACTTGTTTTTGTTTTTTTTAATTAACCTTCTGATTCTCGAACTAACATGCAAATCGGTTTAAAAAATCGTAAAATCAGGTAAAAAAAAATCACCCTGCAACTGGATCCGGACGTTGAGCTAGCTGCAATGGGCACAGGATACAATTGAAGCTAAAAAAATACTACGTCGTCGTTAGTCCGGCTGATGCTGTGAGGGCGGATTACTTAGGCCTAACAAGGTTGTTTTGTCAATTATGCTGCGTTACACAAATTAAGATTATATATCGGGAAAAAAGTTCCACTTGCTGAAAATTGCTGCATTTGCCCCAAATCCAAAATGCCAGCATTGGTTTGGCAAACTACGTTCATATTTTTGCCTGGTCAGTAAACTATCAGGCACGACCTACAGCAGTATTAGGGGAGTAGACAAAATGGCCGCCACGTTGAGTGTCCCCAATTACGTTTCTTCGAGTCCTGTTTCGGAATTGGCCAAGCAAATCGCATTGGTGAATTTTTTTTTACGGTGAGTCCCACCATGAGATGCTGCCAAATGGCGGCAACTGACAAAAAGATTAGTAATTCGCTAACTTACTGCAATAACTACCCGAAAAATAGTTTACCCGTACAACTAAAGAAATTTCCGTGTAGTTTTTTGCCACAAAGCTATTAAACATCTGGACTGCACATAGCTCTTCAGTAAACAGCAACGTGTTCGTTTATCCTGAAAGTGTTTCAAAGAAGAGTGACAGCATTCTTTTGTACTGAATGTGTCGCCCTCGGTTGGCAGAACGAGGCAACAGGACAAATCCATCGCATCAGCGGCCCTTTCGGCGGCCATATTGCCCAACACAGTCGCGGACGGCATTTCTTACTGGAAAAAAATTGTCCCGCGAAGGATATAATTTCCGTTTACTAATGTTCTGGTCGAAATCAGGTTTCTTGTTGCACTCCCATCGTCGCGCGTTATGGCGGCCTAACCACGGTTGTCAATAGCGTTTTAACGTGTTTTAAAACTTATTTTATAAAAGAAAAAGGCGTTTGCGCAAGTTTTCGTTATGATTTTGTGAACCACAACGACGAAAGGAATCGAAAGGTAGTTGAATTATGTCGATAGCTTGAAAAGGTGCTGTTCTATATAATTACCGCTGTTTTTCATCCAAGCTCCTGCCGGTACTGTAGTAGAACCCTGCTCCGGGTATATCCAGTGCCCCTGTAGCTAGCGCAAGTACCGGCTCCCGGTCCTAGCCTCTCAACCAAGTATGGTGTTGTTGTCGCTGCGCTATGCAAGAGGGGCAGCATAGACACTTCTACCATAGGAGAAGAAAGAGGTGGGGATGGAAACAAAACTTAACGCGAAAACACGTCGGTACCCTTTTCGATCAAGGGAGGACGCGGCGGAAATAGATTCATAGCAATGCGCCTGCACTGTAATGGGTTCATTAATAGCAAATCGGTGCACACCTACCTGTACACGAATAGTGGATATGAATGGACGATTGCGAGCGCATTTTCATGCAATAAACTTCGGCGTTAATATACAGCACACTGCATAAATTACATCGTTCATTAGTACAGGGCAATATTTCCATTCTTTCTGTAAACATCCGTTCAAGGTACCGTATCAAACCGTACAATCGCTAATTACCCTTTACTGGTTTAAAAAATGGTTGTTAACTTACATACGGAGAACGAATAGCTGCACTGCTGTGTTGTTACTGTTTACAGCATCGTTTTCGGGTAGTTTACAGAGAACCTGCATCATCGCAAATACATGTCGGCCACACAACGAAAGTTCGACAACAATTATATCGGAAAAATACCATTTAGTTGCTTACCGCGAATTAGTAGTTACATAGCTAATAGCGATTGACGAATTCGGCCAAAACAAGTGACGAACCAAGATGGCGGAACTCACTTCCCGTTAACGTGCCAGGTTGCCATGGAAACGTAAGAGAGTGCGTTGGTGTGAGCAGACAGGGAGTTTCTTTACCATCCCCACCACCACTTTCTTGCCCTATGCTCCCACGTCCTGAGGAAGTGTATGCATTTATTAGCTCCTAGTTAACTGAATTGACCACCATGTATCCTTAAAGCCCACCATCATGTCTTCTTTGTCTATTTTTTTTTTAATAATTCTAGCATTGTTTTTAACTAAAAGAAATATGCACGGACGGTTTCATTTTATTAATACAGCTATCAAGTTACACCCGAGCTAACACAAAGGAGCTAATCGGGTACAGCCAATGACAATAAACGAACACAGCGGAAAAAGAGACAAACAAACAACAGCAACAACAAACATGACAGCCACCAAGTCGTAACGTTTATGAATAACACACACACACACACACACAGTCATTGTGCCGAAATGTGTTTTCTCTTGAGAGTCTTTTCCAATATTTCTTATTTCCGCTTCCCTTGTCACGCCATTACACGTTGAGAAACAAAGTGTTTTCGTTGTTTTCCTCTTTTTCCGTAATTATTATCAACAAGGCCCGTAAATAAACAAGCGTCTTCTTCCCTTTGTTGGAAGTCCCTAGCAGAAGGGTTGTAGAATATGCAAAACGAACGGCGCTTGGCTCTCGCCGACGGTTTCCCAACATTATTGATGCTTGGTAGACGGCGCTCTCAGCAAACGACAACGAAGGAGAAGCTCGCTATCTCCCAAAACGCCCGCGTGAAGGGCGGGGGGAAGCGCAAACGCGGCGGTTAGCCTAATTGTCAGGCGCATATCATGCCACCATTCCGTACGCGAAATATGGCTAGAACAAGCGTAATTGCACTCGGAAAACAATACGGAAGAGGGAGGTAATTAACACAGCCTCTGTTCCGAGCTCCGTACAGCAAAGGACCGTATTGTCGCTCTAATAATTACTCGACGCCCCCTTGTGCTTGGCTTGGAGGTTGGTTGGCAACGAGCGAGCGCTCCAGCTCGCGCCTTCGAGCCGAAAACGGATGATGGCGTTTGTGATTAGAATGCCAGCCTCGTCCTAAGCGCTTGTGTGACGTCATTACCGAGGCATTACAATCCCCTTTTACCGAATATTATAATCGCCTGCCACACAATATTCGAGTGAATGAAGTGCGCCATAAAACTATAGACCAGGAAATATGAAGCGTACATTTTGTTTCTGCGGGACTTGCGTATCGCGACTTCCGCCTCAGGCTAACTTCCGGTAAAGTTGCCTCTGACGATGTCTCCTACATTCTATGGACGTTGTGCATATTGTAATGGCTTCCGAGATCATAACACTCCCTAACACGACAGGTGGAATAGCTAATTCAATGTCGATGGAATAAACAATTTAATTTAGCTCGGTCTGGCCAGTGGATCCAAAATTTGCAACCTTTTTCAGCAGCAGGTCACAAAAGACTTTGGTTAGCCATCTAGATCACACTTGATTTGCCGAAAACTGACTCGCAACCGTTCAAAGAAGCTGATAACGACTTATAAAAGCACGGTCGCAAAAAACATAGCTTGTCATCTAGAGCTGAGTAAAAAACTCCACTTTTCCACGGCTAACAATCTGACGTTCTTTTGTAATGGCAATGACATTATGGAAGCCAGTCATTGCCATTACGAATGTCATCTTATTGCTAGCTGTAGTAGTTTTTCTCGGCTAAATGGCAATCTGCATAAAGCTTAACTTTTTTTGCGATTGAACTTACACAAGTGAACGATCTGCTTCTGCGGGCAATATTACGAGTCCGTTTTAGGCTCGTCAAATGTTGTCTGTTTAAAGCTGATAATGGGTGTTGTCTGTTGGTAGCTGAGAATGGATGGATGTTGTCTATTGCAAGCTAAGGTTGGATGTTGTCTGTTGGTAGCCGACAATGGACGTGGTCTGTGGGTAGCTGAGAATAGAGGTTCGCCGTTGGTAGCTGGCAACTAATGTTTTCTATTGGTAGCAGAGAATGGATGTAGTCTGTTGGTAGCTTAGAATGGTTGTTGTTTGTTAAGCTGATAATGGATGTTGTCTCTTGGCAACCCGGTAACCCAGTAACCCAGTAGTCCGGCTGGTTTCGTGTTAAGAATTCAATCCATGTGGTTTTCTTTTTGTCTGTTTTTTTTTAATTTTTTTTATCTTAGATTATATTTTCACGCAGGTGTTTTTGGGCTCCCACGCACTAAGCAACCAAGCTGCACGACCAGGTCGCTGTGGCCAACGAGAATGCTTATGGAATATGTGGCACCACGCATTTGACCGCCGTGGCCAGTCATTCGCAGCGACCACTGGGATCCCGGTCGGCGTGCAGGCGACCACTCGGCGACCATACTTGCTCTGTGTTCATTTTTCACCACGTGATCGAGAATTACCAGAATAAATTTTAGCCGCGACGACCACTGGCTGCACGACCTGGTTGCTCAGTACGCGGGGGCACGTGATAGTAGGAATTTTCATTACATTTAGGTACCCATTCTGTAACGTTAAGGTTAAGTTAATTTGACTGTTTTTCTTTTTTTTTTACTTATAGGGAATCATAAACTGTTCACAAAGAAGCCGACACTAAAGGCTTTCGGCTTGAGTGTAACACAGCAGTTACTCTCAAGTAGAAATACTTGCTTCCGCTTTGTCATCGTGTCTTCTTTGAGTAATTTGTTTTGGGTTCCAAGCTTGCTGCCGTGTACCCGCCAATTACCGTCCGTTGAGAGCGTGAAAAATGAGCCTGGACTGTGAGGGATCAGATAGAGGTAACTGCAAGTCGCTCTAATAAGCAGCTAATAGGAGAAACAAGTCCAAGTTACTACAAACCTGCAAATGGCCAAAAGGTTGTAGAATTGACAGAGGTTGTGAGCTTGACAGTGTGGGAACTTGTTTTGCACAGATTTAAAGAAGACAGATTTCCTTCTTTCCCTCAAACACCTTTGGTCAACGGGTCAGATAAGATGAGATTTCACTTTCTTTCGGTTTGGGGTCGTACGTAAATGATGTCATGGTACGACCCCAAAAAGAGTGGACGGAGTAATTACGTCATTTGCCAAAAAGAGTGGACGGAGTAATTACGTCATTTGTCCATGCACTAAACACCTGCCCTAACGTTTTTAACTTTATTGACGTAGACCTAAATAGACACTCGCACACATTTGAGTTTGCTGCATTGTAGGAGTAGTAAAGATTAGGATGGAAAAGCAACTCCTTCTCAGCTAATGTCATCGCACTGCCGGCGCATGAAAACCGGAAGTTGAAGCCGCCATATTGGATCGTCGCTTGGTTATTCCTGCTACTCCCTTATGGTTGCGACAAATATAAGCATGATCTCCTATGGTGCAGCACCGCGTTTTCCAACGGACTAACTGCAAGGGAGGCGGCAGTCGCTGCCGGCGCCGTATGTAAAGATCAGTGGTGAACTTTTTTTTCACTATGTATCACAAAAGAAGTTATAATAATAATATAATAATAATATTTGTCGCAATTGCAACAGGTCTGGCAAGGACCCTAGGAAAGGACCCTTAAAAAGACAATTACATAAAGTGATAAAAGTATGCCGGGGGAAGGTAAGGGAATAGGTATGGGGACACGAATGCCTTACCACCAAGGTTAGACCTGCCAGGGACTCTAAGATCCCCGATGGCATCGCCAAACGTGTTGGACGGACAATGGAGAGGTAAAAAAAAAAAAAAAGGCCCCAATAAAAATAGAAAGGTAGATAAAAAAAATGGAGAGGTTAAAACCATCGTTATGTAAATCAAAGTATGGTAATGGTATAATCTAAAACAATGCATCCCCAAAATGGTAATTATCACCACCATAAAATAAATAATTTAGAATTAAAATGCACGTAGGGCGTAGGAAAAAGCATGTTAGAATGAGCCGCAAAGAGTTACATTGTAAGGCCAAAATGTGGCCAAAATTCTAGACATTTTTTTATTACCTATGAAACGCCCATGGTTTTTTAAAGATTAATTCGATAATTAGTTTACTAGGTTATTTAGTTTGCTTTATGTGTGTAGCTTTTAGTTAATTGTGATGTAGAAAAACCCCAATTTAAAGGGATGAACATTGATTTCCTTGTTGGAAAATATGAAACTTTTGGTCAATTTCAAGCTGAAAAATTATGATTTGAAAGACTTTAAGGTCATAAATCGTGAAATCACTTAGTTACAGCCCACCCCCCCCCCCCAGAATTTTAGGGGTCGGAGGCTATTAATAGTAGATTTACGGTACCAGTATCACTCATTTTATTAAAAGAAAATTGCACAGCAATGGGGGGGGGGGGGGGGGGGGGCGATGGGGAGGAACACTGTAGAAATGGTTAATATTAACTCTAACTTTATTTTTACAGTTAAACCGCCCATGTACCTGGAAGGCTGCAAATGATTATCTACATTAAAAGGTAATGAAAGAAGAAAAATAACAAATCAAGTAACATGCTCTTATTGCAAAATAAAGTTCACAAAAAAGAAGTTCATGCGCAAAACCAATATTTTATACATATATACTATCTCATATGCTTATGTGTACTTATACATATATATATATTAATATTTCATACTCCAATACCAATATTTCAGAAACTATAACAATAACAATTCAAGAAAATATATACACACATAATACTACTGTAATATAGTTTTAATTAGCTCACAAAGTCAAAGGCTGTAAAAATAGACTATTAAGTTCGGAACTGCTGGTGTAGCATATACTCCTACTAGCATATGTACTCGGCTTCGCCCAGGGTTTTGTTTCGCCCGTGGTTGTTTCCCAGTTTTCGGTCGATGTTGCCTGAGCATTGACTGCGACAGGCAATTTTTCTTTCTGAAATACTTTCTTTTTGTTCCATCCTCTACCTCCAGTGTCTCGTTCCTCTATTTCTGGCCCTCTCGGAAGGGATCTCAGCCTTGTTCCTTCAGACGCCTTTCCAACTCTGCGTCTGAGGTTACACGGTTTTTGGCATATCCTTGTGGGACAGACAGGACGGTAATAAATTACGTGCTATTAAAGGCACTGTCGAGGAATGGCGCTCAGCATGTCGCCGCAGTCGCCGTGAGGAGGTGTTGTTGGCCCGATTGCGCATTGGTCACACCCGACTTACTCACTGTCCCCTCGCGCGGGGGGGGGGGGTTGACCCTCCTGAATGTTATTGGTGTCGACGGTTTTATAGTTGAAGAACAACATTTTTGGGTACGGTGCCCACTAACGGCACTTCCGGTTTAGCGTCATGACGTCATCAAAGATGGCCGCCACACGATTTAACCCTAAAAAATGTGTATCTCGGTAACCAAATAACCGATTTTAATTTTTTATAGCTCGTTGGAAAGATA
This sequence comes from Lithobius niger, assembly GCA_023313725.1. NCBI lineage: Eukaryota > Metazoa > Arthropoda > Chilopoda > Lithobiomorpha > Lithobiidae > Lithobius > Lithobius niger. The sequence continues at coordinate 93,678 of JAHWFP010184146.1, read as the reverse complement.
AAATTATAGCTAACTAAAAACGTCCTATGGAACAGTAACACAACTCGTACAGGTTAAGCTGTACGGCCTCTGGAATGCGACATTGCGTGAAATGTTGGGGGAAAAAACACGAAATATAACTGTTTGAACCTTTTAAGTTGTAGATTTTCTTTTCCGTGAACATTATCTGTATTTTATTTAAAACATCACATTGACATCAAAACGTATGATGCCTAACTGGAATACTACACATCAGCCTTTAAAATAATACAACAATGGAACGAACAAGAACTTTTAAATGAAGCTGTTCGTCAATCAGAATGGCACGTCAGGTTGTTGCTGCTAGTCAAATCCCATGCCAGAACCTGATGACTAGCCCGACATGGACATGCTTAGAAATATCTGAAAGGTGAAGATCTATTCTTCCCATCACTCCTAACAGAAATTGTTTAAATTAACGTGGGACCGTCCTACACTCATTTAAAGGTGAAGAGGTAATGGCGTAGTGGCGAAAGCGTGTGATGATTTTCGAATTCGAAATGCTCTTACGAGCCCTGTAATAGCCCGAAATAGATATGTTTAAGATTTTTCTGAAAGGGTGGGTAGCTATTCTGTCCACCAATCCTAACCGAAATTGTTTAACTGAGATAGGGACCGTCCTACGCCCATTTAAAGGTGCAAAGGTACTGGCGTAACGGTGAAAGCGTATGGTGGTTTTCGAATTCGAAGTGCTCTTGCAAGCTCTCTATATCCCCGAAATGGACATGCTTAGGATTTTCTGAAAGGTGGGTATCTATATTTTCCATCAGTCCAAACTAAAATTGTTTAACGTAGACAGAGACCGTCCTACGCCCATTTAAAGGTGAAAAGGTTCTGGCGTAGCGGGGAAAGTGTACGGTGATTTTCGAATTCGAAGTTCTGTTGCAAGCCCTCTAATAGCCCAAAATGCACATGCTTAGGATTTTCTGAAAGGTGGGGATCTATTCTTTCCATTAATTCTAACAGAAATTGCTTAGCTAAAATACAAATATGAGCATTATAATGGCACTTTGAAATTGAAACAACCACTATACCAATTACAGCTACATCTTTAACGGACGTAGGACGGTCTCTATCTAAGCTAAACAATTTCGGTTAAGATTGGTGGAAAGAATAGATGCCCATCCTTTAGAATGTTCTAAGCATGACCATTTCGGGCTATTGTAGGGCTCATCAACATACGCTTTCGCCGCTATGCCGTTACCTCTTCACCTTTGAAAGGGCGTAGAACGGTTCCTATATAAGTTAAAGAATTTAAGTTAGGATTGGTGGAAAGAATGGATCCCCACCTTTCGGAAAATCCTAAGCATGTCCATTTCGGGCTATTAGAGGGCTCGCAAGAGCATTTTGAACACGAAAATCACTATAACAACCAATTGAAAAAAGGAGGATTCGCACAAATTAAGGGTGATATACTTTAAAAACGATTTTGTGGTTCAAGGGTTATTATTATGTAAAAGATGTATTGTATATCACTATTCCTGTTAAGAATTGTGTGCTAAAAGTTTTTGCTTCACATTGTGCTTTTGATTTGTTGAGGAGTTACAGTAAAAAAAGAAAAGAAAAACTTATGGGGGGGGGTTATATCTCCTCCTCCTCCCTCGGGGTGAGTGTTTGATCCTGTTACCATAACTATTTTTTTCAGTTACTCTTCATGTGCATCGAGACCAAATTTCATGCTTTCACAGACAATGAACAAAATTCTTCAACCCCCTAGCCGGCCTATACTACATAGATGCGCAGTATATCCTTCATCTTGTAATAATTCGGCAACAGTACCATCTTTTTAACATTGTTAAGACTTGTTGGAATGGGAACTAAATTTGGAACAATTCGTACGATAGGGCTTAATGTTTTTTATTAGCTATAGTTGGCTGTTATTTTAATTCAAATGTGATATTACCTACTGAAAATCACTTTAGAGAAAATGTACATTTTACGTGCTGTACCCCCTAACCTGTCAAAGATCTGTTAATGTGTAGTTGGATCTAATTTGTGGCTTACAAAATTATCTTTTCAACAAGCTATAGAAAATGGAAATTGGTCGGCTGGTTACCGAGATACAGCTGTTGACATCAAACTCTATAGTGAATCTGTGGCGGCCATCTTTGATGACGTAACGGGGGCAAACCGGAAGTCATATCCAAAAATGTTCCACTTGACACAGTAAAGGTATTCTGATGGAGTCAAGCTCTTTTTTAAAAGTGCACGATTCGCCTAAATTTTGCCTCTTAGCTACTAAGAAAACAATTTGCTAACAAACCTCTTTTACAGTTTAGGCAAATTCTCAATTTAGGCAAACCTCTTTCGTAATTTTGGCAATTTCTCTCATGTAGTAACCCCTCTCCCCCTGCCTTTCAACGCCTTCAAAAATTGGTCCACAATTGCTGAGATGGTCGGAAAAAACTAACGTACTAGAATTTGCGTGTTATTCCCGCATGTAGTTATTTATTTATTTATATTTGGCATTATGCACCACATTTGTATTTGAATTCCGAACTCAACAAGCAGTTTAGGCAAATTTAGCCTACTTTATAGAGAATCGGCACGTATTTTGCATATGGCTACGTTTCCCAACAAGAACAGATAGAGTCCCATTACAGCATTACCATAAGGTAATGGGTGTGAAAATAGGGAGAAAGGTATTCAAATTCGTCTTCTCCTACTTCGCTGCTTGCGTAGGTCTGCACTAGATAGAGCCACTCAAACTCATCCAAGCCAGATTTTTCGTAAGCGTTCCCGAAACTGAAAGTAATAGTGGTTCTAAGGTCTCGAATTTGAGGACAAAAATGTAAGGTCTCGAATTAGAGGACAGAAGTAATACTAAGGACCCGAATTTGAGGACAAAAATGTTTCTAAGGTCTCTAATTAGAGGACAGAAGTAATCGTAAGGTCCCAAATTTCAGGACAAAAATGTTTCTAAGGTCTCTAATTAGAGGACAAAATAATACTAAGGTCCTGAATTTGAGGATAAAATGTCTCTAAGGTCCCGAATTTGACGACAAAAATGTTCCTAATGTTCCGAATT
>JAHWFP010184146.1:67359-90622 GCA_023313725.1 Lithobius niger | reverse complement strand
CTAAGGTCCCGAATTTGACGACAAAAATGTTCCTAATGTTCCGAATTTGACGAGAAAAATGTCCCTAAGGTTCCGAATTTGAGGATAAAAACGTTCCTAAAGTCCAGAATATGAGGCACAAATGTCCCTAAGGACCTGAATTTGAGAACAAAAATATTGATGAGGTCTTCCTAAGGTCTCGAATTTGAGAACAAAAATGTCTCTGAGATCCCGAATTTAAGCACAAAAATGTTTTAAGGGCCCGAATTTAAGAACGTTCCTAAGGTCACGAATTTGAGGACAAAGTAAAGCTGAGGTCCCGAATTTGATGAGAAAAATGTTCCTAAGATCTGGAGTTCGAGGACGTAAATATTCCTAAGGTCCCGAATTTGAGGACCAAAAAATCCCTATAGTCCCAAATTTAAGCACAAAAATGTACCTAAGGTCCCGAATTTAAGAACGAAAATCCTCCTAAGGTCACGAATTTGAGGACAAAAATGTTCCTAAGATCTCGAATTTGAGGACGAAAGTAATCCTAAGGTTTCAAATTTGAGGAAAAAAATGTTCCTGAGGCGCCGAATTTGCGAAAAAAATATTCCAAAGGTCCCGAATTTGAGGACAAAAATATCCCTAAAGAATTTGAGGACATAAAATCCCTAAGGTTCCGGCCAGAAGGCCTAATAAGAAATGAAATTAGTGTAAATTGCTTTGAAACGTGGAATTTTTTCTCCATTGTTTTGAACAAAATGGTGTCCGTATTTTTAAATTTTTTGATGGTCCATTTTCTACAAATGTTATCCCTCTGTCAAAAATTGGGAGCATTTTGTTACTCTCAAATGTTTTTCTCCATTATAAAATTCAGTGCTTTAGTACCTAACTAAGTAAAAACGTGTCAATATTTTTCATGTTTCAAGGGTCCATTCCCCTCCCCATACACACCCATCTTCAATAGCAGGCTACGGGATTGTGGTTGGTTGTCTCCGACTCATTAGCCATGCGCATGCGTATTGTGAGATGACTGGGTATAAACAGCGCTAAGCAAACGGTAGCCCTAATAATAATTCTTCTGCAAAGCCACGGAACCCTCAAGTCTTATCTACGAAGCGCCGTTGTGTCGACTGGTTTGGGAAAAGGATTCGTAACGCTCCAGAAAACGAACGGATCACCTCGCGCTATCCTGACGAACGATTTTTATTTTATTTTATTTTATTTCATTTTTTTTTTAACTTCCATTTCGTTTTTGCCCCATCTCTCGTCTTCGGCTTCTTCTAGGCGTAATAATTTATTTCCAATGGCCCTATAATTGAAGCGAGGACGTGTTTCATTGAGGAACGTGCTACGTGTCATTAATCACGGTGCTGTTCGGGATTCACGCGTGATCTTCCCTCAGTCAGCTATATATACTGAACGAAAGCGAGTCCCAACCAATAGACAGACAGTCACACACACACACACACGATTGGCAATCGAGCCGTGAAGCACCGATTACGTCGTCCCGTCCTTTTTCTCTCGTTTCTCGTCTCGTTCAGGCTCACGCACTGCGCGAGAACCCGCCGATCGTTGTTGGACGGTCGGACGTTAGCGAGGGGCTTTTGACAGGCGGCGTTCCTATCCGACAGTTCATCAGAAACCCGTTGTTGGCAATCCCTCCATTGGTCAATTTCCCTTCCCTCCCTCAGCGCTGGTACCCTCTTATCCCCCCTTCCCCCCCTTCCCCATCACATTTTTTTCATCTTCCTTTTTCGTTCTATTCTGTCTTTTGGCTGTAGCAACGGTCCGTCCGACACCCTCAGGTTTTTTTCCCTTTCGCCCCTTTAACATGGACGGTGATAGAATTTTTGAAGCTGGCTTGGCTGACAGTAGCTTTAAGGTTGCGTTTATGCACCGATCGCGGAAAGCTGGAAGCTGGACATAACATAAAAATTCAACACGGCATCGGTTTTGGCTTTACCGATTCAAGAGCTACGGTGAAAATTGTTAATTCTAGATGTTCTTTTTCTTATCGTCACAGATTAACAAGACGGCACGCATTTATTCAAAACGTATCAGGTATTGCGTTGTTGTCATGGTAACGACACTTTCGCCTTCGTACTAAACTAACAACGAACTTACAGTAGCGAGAATGGGCTGCGAAATGTTGGCATTTCCGCCATTATTCTATCATTCGAGCACCCTAAACCCCAAGTGCTTTATCTCTGCGCATTTGGACGCTGGTTGCATCACTTCATCCTGCCAGGCTCTCGCAGAAGAATCACGTGTAGCGAAAACTCAATTTATAACTCTAAAGAATCTCGATGTTCATCATTTACACATCATGCGTCACTATGACGACCTTTTTGTATAGAGCAGTGACATTTGCCGCCATATTGACACCAAATTGGCACCAGTGTGGGTTTTGGAGGGAATAACTACAAGGTGCACTACATAAAATGGGAGGGAAAAACAACGGAAGAGCGGATTTCTTAGGCTTAAAATAACGTTGTTTTCTTCAGCAACAAAAAACGCGCGTTTTAGGTCTAAGAAATCACTCTTAACAGCATCGGCCTCAGTATGACGCCCTTCCGTTTCTCTTTGTAGTGCCCCTTGCAGCTAACCCATTAAGGCTCCAGCATAGAGTTATATACAATAATACTACGTCGTGTCACTGCCCTATAGCCCACTTTGGAACTGGGATTATTAACTTACATGTTCTTCCCATTCTCGACCATGATCCAAAGGACACAAGTCATATTTAATTTCGGCTAAAAAACTAATTTGTTCTCCAATTGTCCCCAAGCCTACATTTAAGTAACCCTACGTCCTAACGCTTCACTCATAATAATTCATCCCCATTTTATAGGCAGCGATTAGTCAGCAATTCTTGTTATGGCGGGTACGCATTTGTTTACATACAAGTACCATTAAAAGATCAGGACAATGAAAACTCGGCTTGGTTTCCAGTACCAACCCGTACGCCACATTCCGCTACTATCGAAAGCATTAACAAATAACAACAGTATTACGTCCAAATCATACTCTTGTCCCCATACGTCTAAGCTCAGCTGGTAAAGCGTTCGGCTAGTGAACGCAAGCTCCAAGGGTTCGAATCCCAATAAGTGCAGTTGTTTTTTTCTTTCCTTTTTACATTAGTGCCTCATAAGATCAGTCCTTAAGGATGAATTCGTTATGACTGTTTAAGCATTCCTTGAGTTAAACGGACTCTTCCTCTCGCCGTTATCATGCTTTTGCAGCACTTACACAGGTAGATTAACCGAAGCAAAAACCGTCTCACACGAGGGTGGGGAGGGGGAGGGGGCAAGAAAAAGCATGCATTTATATACGTTTGAACTAAAGCAGCAAACAGTGGCGTAACTATAGGGTTTTGTACTGAGGGGGAAGGGGGGGGGGGGCAACACTAGCAATTTAGCCGAATGGTGTGGAGGAAAATAACCTAGGGGAAGGGGGTCTGAGGGAACGCTGTGAGCTGCCCGTGTTGGAGCCCCGGAAGCTAACGCATTTTTGCTTTACCGGTATTTTCTTGCCTTGTAATGTGAAGCGAGAAAAGTTTTTTTTTTATTAAAGTCAGTTTTGCTGACTGCAATATTAGGCTATGTATTAAAAAAATTAGTAATGTACGTCTTTCAGTTTTTCATAACCAAATAATATATTTTTTAAACACTCCAGATGCTTTTTTTTTTAGAAATGTTGGTAATTTTCAGCAAAATATGGAGTTCGTAATTGTCTTACTGTATCTTTACTAATTTTCATACATCTGAGCTTCATCTTTAAATTGAAGCGTCATTACAGTCAAAGCACATTTGTCTGTTATAACCTTTTACTTTTGGAATAGCGCAAACGCAAAACACTAAGTTGAGTTAAATTGAATTGATCTACCAATTAAAGGGACACCCGGCCTGCCTTATAACAGCCACGCGCTGATAGCCACCCGCGCATTTACCTGCGCAAAGCGAGGAACGAGGCTGCTGTCTCGGTTGGCTTTGGGAATAGTAGGTTACATGAAAAACCATCAACTTAAAGATTGTGTCGTCACAAACCGGAATGGTTTTCGTATTTTAAAATCACAGACTATAATTTTTTCGGCTAGCATATTATAATTTTTCTTCGGCGATCTATTGGCATAATTAATTTTAATTTTTACCGCATTACTCTTTTAGATTTTTGATCTCATAGTAATTATTAGCAAACGATTAAAATTAGTACATGTGCACACACAGATGAAACCTCAAGGTCATTGTAGGATCATATACGTGTAGGATAACGTAAATATAGTTAACAATTATTCAACAGAAAATCTCCCACACGCCACATTTTAAAACGGATTTTACCAAGGGATTGACTAACGGTAAGGAAATAAACCTTTGGGGCCGTACTTGATGTGGACGATCGAGAAAAATGGCGTTGGGAGGAATGTACTTTTAATGAACTATTTCTTATTTATCCATTTATTACCTCCTTATTTTAGTGATTTAACAAAGAAACAGTTGGAGTGTAAATTAGCTACGATGAAAGTAGCGTCCTCGACCTCGAAATGCAGCCATCTAGTTGTAATAAGTCCACCCAAATGCTATAGTTCAAGTTCTACTTAAATTTGAATTAAATTTTGTGGACAACGGCTTGTTTTTTCATTTTTGAGTGCAGTAAATATTTAAATGCAAGAAGTGACTTGGCCAATATCCAATAAGCCTTAATCCTATGTGGGGGGGGGGGGGGGGGAGACGATTCGCCCCTCTTCCCCCTCTAGTTACGCCACTGCTTGGAAAACTTAGTCGCACAGTATTGAGAAGCCATCACCTTAATTTGAAGTGTGGAAGTCGAAAAGCTAGAACACACTGCAACACTTGCAGCGTATTCCAAAGCCGCTAATATTCTTACTCGTCCAGACTCGTTGTTCCGGGGGGGGATTAAGGCTTAATGGCGCGTCGACAACTTGGTCATTAGCCCCAACCTCAGTCACATTGCAGTGGTCCGGGTTGCCACTGCACCACACATTACAGAGATGTTATTCAAACCCCTAATCTAAATCTTGTCATACATCTGTACCTCCTGCAAAAATTGAAAAACACCGGACAGGAGGACAGACTTATCGCCCAACTGACGCGCAATGTCACGCGGAAGATGGAAACGACGACGAACACCATCAAGATGGCGACAATCAACAAGTTGTTCCGGAAATAGCTTATTACCTTTAATACAAAAAAACAGTGTTGGCAAAATCAACAAAATGTTCTAAAAGTGTCTGTTAAGCGGAACCGACGTCACCTTTCAACGAGACAGATGGATTCCATCACGTGAGTTGATTCCATCTGGAGTTGGACTGTCCAGTCAACTCGTTGGCAGAACGGCCAGATGCGTGTGAGGTTACTTCTGTTCTTTAGAACGCTCTGGTCAGTTTGCCAAGTTCTGATTGTGGTTTTACGATGTGTGTAATGCTGGATGACGTAGCGCCAAAATAGCACCCGCGACGAGCCAAACTGTTTCCAGAAGAACGAGTTTTGGAAGAGTTTGGCCTGGAGGTTGTGGAAGACGTGATAGCTCGTCAGCTAAAAATATTCTGCAGAAAATCTGCAGAACATTTCAATTTCTGCAGGGAAACTATAGAATTCAGCTGAATTTCTGCAGTTCCTGCAAAGTGAAGATGTAAATCTGCAGAACATCTGCAGCCTGTTGTTCACTTTCAGCTAGGTGAAAGTAAAATAGGCAGAATTTCGGTAAATGTTGTTCACTTTCAGAAAATCTGCAGAATTTCTACAGTTTCTTGTTCACTTTTAGCTGGGTGAAGGTAAAATCTATCGTGTGAAAAACCAAAACTGGTAAAAGGGGCCGCCAAGTTCCGAATGGTTCGGCCCTTCAAAGGAGTGATATCAACACACCAAAACATTCGCCAAGTTAATCGCACCGTTAATAGTTCGAAGGTTAAATGAAACCTAGAACATTGCTACTTTCGGTAGCAATGTTCAAGTTTTCATTTAACGTCCAAAATATTATTCGGTGCGATTAAATTGGCGAATGTTTTGGTGTGTTGATATGATATCACTCCTTTGAAGGGCCAAACCATTCGGAACTTGGCGGCCCCTTTTACCAGTTTTGGTTTTTGATATGATATCACTCCTTTTTTTAAATTGTGTATTGGCTCAACTCCACTACTATGCATATGTGTACTATAAAGTGCCACGTCAACAAGAAATTGGTTTTCAACAATTTGCTACTACCTTTTGCCTATAGGCCGAACCATTCTCAACTTAGTCACCTCTTTATGGGTTTTTGGTTTGGTTTTAATTTTGTTGTAATTTGTATTACGATATTTAGTTAGTTGTGGTGTGTTGATATCACTCCTTTGAAGGGCCGAACCACTCTCAACCTAGTGGCCTCTTTACCAGTTTTTGGCTTTGTTTATTTCGTGAATTGGACGTGAATACAATTTCTATGTAACGTTGTTTAGATTTATCGTGATGTACTAGTGTGTGTCTAGGCACGTACGTCAGTATCCACGTTCTCATTGTCCGAACTTTGGCCGTCCAATGAGAGACGATGCCGACAATACTAACAATGGTTATAACAATATTTTCGTACTTACGCGCCCTCCCACGCCATCCCTGTTACGCCCCAAGGCGCCAAACCATAAAAAGTATGCAGTTCGTGTATTGTACTGCACCCATTCGTCCAATTTCATAGCTGGAAGCCTCCCCGTTATCTCGGTATCGATGAATAATCACCCTATGGGATTTAACATGGGGATGAGCGAATTAGCTAGCTAGCTAGCTAGTTAACACGTTTACAACGTTATTGAGGGTCAGATTTTGCATTGAAAGCAGCTTAGCTGGCATTCCTACACGACTTAATTTTTTGTCAGGTGGGTCATTGCTCTCGATTTCAACACAATTTAAGCTTTTGTACCGCATTATTATTTTTTCCCAAGTAGCTGAAATGTGCCCAACTATGCTTCAAAATGTAAGACACTGACGCTATGGCGCAGCGCTACAATGGTTTACAACCTCGACAATTGAACTGGTGTGATGTTTGTTGTGATGATTGTTGCCTAACTTGGCGCGACACACTAGCGTGTGTCTAGATATTGCAGAAAGTACAAAAGCGGACCAAAGCAGAAACAAAGCGGACGAAAGGATGACGTCATTTACGATTTTCCCATAAGATGCACAAGCGGCCGCGCGTGTAGCGACGTCTAGTGGACGATTATCGAAACTTGCTCTTCGCTTCGCTTCGCCGTTTTGCTGCGATACTTTGGCTTACAGCATAGGATTCTCTTCAAAATCCGACTTCAAATCTGTTATATTGCACATCTAACTTCGAAAAGCGGATATACCACGGTCAATTACATTACCGAGACAGCGATCGTTAACTAAACGGAAACACGTTTACCTTTTAAGGACTTCCGGTTCCCGTCGCGTCGGGTTATGGGCAGCGGAGAGTCCTGTTCCCACTAAACAAACACCACATGGGGATGCAATTAGTCTTGCGTGGGAGGCGGAGACTCCAAGGAAGGGGGGCGGTACTTTCTCGATAAACTGTTGATCTATTAGGGCCAACATTTGGCTTTGATAGAGAGAGGATCCCCCTTCACGCGTGCTCGTATTCCATTTCTGCTCCCAGCCCCTCGTGTCACTCCTGCGGACCCCGTAGATGGATGAGGAGAAATTAGTCAACTCTCGAAGTCAGGACTAACAGTCTTCCATTTTCTCTGAGTGAGAAATTATTTGCCGGCGGGTGATTGGGGAGCCGGGGGGGGGGAGATAATGTGAAGAATTGTTTCCTCTCTTTGTCTCTTTCTGCTTACTTTGCCTGTGCGGTAATGTGAGAGAATATCTAGCTCCTTCGACAGCTGTGGGATATTTTTGTACTCATTATGGACAACTACAACTGGATTTCCTTTGATTTCTAAAGAGTTTTGCTGAGGGTTTTCTTCAGTCGATTCAACTACATGAGCAGATGAAAGCAGATGTTAGCTTCAGATGAAAGAGAAATGATTCTTTTAATTCAGAAATTTTATTTAAAAAAGAAATATATATATATATATATATATATATATATTTTACACATACCAGCAATGGCTTTTGTTTTGCTGTTTGCTTCAAAGACAAACTGATGGTTGCACGTGGTTGTTTCCCACTGTATTTACTCGCAATACGCTTACATTTAGCCTCAGAAAGCCGGTGAGAACCCACTGAGTTGGTTCCACTCCAAAATTTAAATGACTCTTGAATATTTGTCATCACTCTAAAGCACGTCTTTTTTGTTACTAACGTGAGGAATTTCATATAGTTATTAATAAATCGTCCTAGTGTTTGGATTTTTTTTTCCAAATAAAGGTTGGCTCGCCCGGATACACAGAAGACAGCTTTTTCGTACCTCCCTTCACCGGAACAAAGCTACGTACAGAATAAATGAAACACTTATAACGCTAAAGGTCCTTATTTAACACAAAAATGTACAATACAGTGAAAAAAAATCCAAAAACTTATTATGTGCCAGGTTAGATGACCTACGAAATGAACACTTTCGCAAAAGGAACCCTTTTCTAAAATGAACACTTTCCCAAAATAAACACTATCTCAAAATAAACACTTTCGTTAAAACGAACACTTTTCTAAAATGAGTAATCCTAAAATGAACACTTTCCTTAAAATGAACATTTTTCTACAATGAACACTTTCCTTAAAATGAATACTTCCTTAAATTGAACACTTTCCTAAAAATGAATACTAACCTAAAATGACCACTAACCTAAACGAACACTCTCCTTAACAGAAACACTTTCCTAAAATTGACACTTTCCTAAAATGAGCACTAACCTAAAATGAAAATTTTCCGAAAAGAACGCTTTCCAAAATGAACACTTTCCAAAATGAACACTTTCCTAAAATAAATACTGTCCTAAAATGAACACTTTCCTAAAATGTACACTTTCCTAAAATGAATGCTTTTCTAAAATGTAGACTTTCCTAAAAGGAACTTTCCTAAAATGATCCTTCGTAAAATAAACACTCTTAAAAGGAATACTTTCCTAAAATGTACATTATCCTAAGACGAACACTTTGTTAAACTCACAGAACAGCAGAGTGCTATCACCACCGTTATCAAAGTTGTTCCTGAACGCACGATTAATTTCCCCGATCCCTCAACGAGACGCCATTTTATACTGTACCGTCAATCACTGGAGTCACCTTTGAAGAAGTGTATTTACGCCGAGTCCACCGACTAAAGATGGCCGACATACAGCCATTCTTCGCTGGGATTATTTATGCAAACATAATCCACAAACGGTGGAAAATTATCGTCACGCAGATGGTCCACAGATAAAAACAAACAGAAGATAACAAGCCAATCGACTGTAAGAAATACACGTATTTCTCGACCGATATATTTACCGAATCACGCACTTTTATACCTTATACTAGCTGACATACTAAATGTTTGATACACCGTTTGCAACAGTGGGACGGTTTTCTCTCGCATGTGTTTGTTACGGAAGGCGTGTACCCCGTCTATGTATTTTTTACACACGTTTGCTAACAAACGCTGATTTTCATTCGCATGGCTTACTCAATCAGCGCCTTCCCTGACCCGGACTCCATACACTTACACGAATATTTCCACCGGAAACAAAGAAGTAACCAGTTAATTGCCAACTATCATTCCGTTTAGAGTCGGACCGTTATAAGAACGAACGGGAGAAACCAATTCTTAACCCACATTAGTGTGAACAGGCAGCAAGCTGGTGAGGGAAAAGATGTATTACTAATTCCATTATCATACTGGCTTTCCACCTTCCCTCCCTAATGTGGGCTCACAGTTGGACTCTACCATTCGTTCTTATAACGGCCCAGCTTTACAATCATCGAATACCCATAGTGTTATAAGAAATTGTTGTAAATAATCACCAGCCATTACGCATTGACTGTGAAGGCTGGTGCGGTGCGGGTGGCCGTTGTGTCCGTTATACAACACTGGCTGTGCTAAACAACTCGTTTTTATTAATGCAGATAGTTGAGAGTAGCGAAATGTGAACCCGAAGCAAACAGGCGACTGCATTGAAAACTGGCCTTGTGAGGATACACGTTAAACACTAATCTGAGAAAGGAAGAAAAGTCAACTGCCCCTGACTGGGATTCGAACCCAGGACTTCCCGCTTACTAGCCGGGCACTCTAACCACTGTGTTACCGAGGCGGATGCCATCGCTGGTACATACAAGGTTCAGAGCACCCGGCCTAGTAACCGAGAAGTCCTGGGTTCGTGTCCCAGTCGGGGAAGTTGTCCGTTCTTCTTTCGAAGATGAGTGTATCTTGTATCCTCACAACGCCAATTTTTAATGCAGCCCGTTTGTTTTGTTTACCCTTTATCTTGTGATTTATTCTTTATTTACCGAAATGTCGTTTTAAACTAAAAAGGGGTGAAAGGGTACTGTGTATCCTCACAAGACCCGTCTTTAATACAGACTGCTTGCTTCATTTATCCTTTACCTTGTGATTTCTTTCTTTATTTACTACTTGCATTATTTCTAGTGTGGAGGCCAAGAAGCAAAGTTGCTTTCCCTCCTTGTACGTATGTTTGTGATCTTAGGTCACCACTGAGAAAGATGGAACAGCTACTTAGCTCGGCTGGAGCCTGTAGCCAGTACCCGCCCCGGTAGCGCAGTGGTTAGAGCGCCCGGCTGGTAAACGGGATGTCCTGGGTTCGAGTCCCAGTCGGGGCAGTTGTCATTTCTTTCTTTCACAGACTAGTGTATTGTGTATCCTCACAAGGCCAGTCTTTAATGCAGACTGCTTTCTTCATGTCGTTTTAAATTATTTGTTACCTTTTAAATAGTAAGGCTACCTTCTACATTAAACTACACGTTGTAGAGTTTTCTTTTCCTACTCTTTTGTCCTATTTTTTGCCTCTTCTTCCAGCTGGTTCAATGGGACAACGTCATTTGTGTCAGTACGTTATAGCGAGGTCGCGGGTATTGGCAGCATTATCAATCCAAGCGTTTTCAGTAGCATCTAATTAATCACTTTTTCCCGCCTCTCCTCGCGGGGGGAGATAAGTTCTGCCGTTGGAGGGAGCTTCGCTAGTAAAAGAAAAAAAAATTGCACCAGCAAAGAAAAAAAAAAGGAAGAAAAGTTCTTCACTCCTAATCGGTTCATTTTGTAGCGTTTACGAGCCTAAAGTACTCTTGATAAGCCTAATATCCCCACGCGCGAGGAGGGCAACGCTTCTGGGACCACTGCATGCCTTTGTGACAACGAAAAAATGTACTATTGTTAAAAAAAATCTTGTGCATTCAGTAATATAGTGTCGTAGTTAAAAATCCGTCAACAGCTGCGCAAACGAAGAAGTTGTCTTGGAGTCGGGAGGGGGGGGGGGGGAGTTGAGTCTTAATGTCGCGTCGATAGCTTAGGCCATTAGCGCCAACCTCAGTCACAGTGCAGTAGTCCGGGGTTGCCACTGCGCCACGCATTACAGAGATGTTAAACAAACTCCAAATCTAGATCTTATCATACATCTGTACGTCCTGCGAAAACTAAAAATTCCAGGACTAGACGACAGACTTTCGACGCGCCCAATTGACGCAGTGACGGAAGAAAAGGGAGGCCACGACAGTAAGGGCACGCTAACACATAAGTGACTTTGTAGTAATCAAATGTTCACTCCCTGATTGAGTAAAAGCTGACAAACAGCAAAAGGAAGACATGGAATTTAATTTTCGGCAAATCATTGCTTGCCTTGGTCACAATATAAAAACAATACACAAATAAAATTAGCAGGTGAAGCCAGAGGAATGACATTCCAAGATGGCGGGTGTGAACAGACACACCTCTGGCTTCACCTGCTAATTTTATTTGCGTATTGTTTTTATATTGTGACCAAGCAATCAACAATTGGCCGAAAACTAATTTCCATGTCTTCATTTTGCTGTTTGTGGGCTTTTACTCAATCAGTTAAGTAAAATGTTTACTTAACATTTTATTATTACAACCTACGTCGCCTGCAAAGTAAACTTGTTGGATACATTAGTTACTTGCGCCCATCTTTGGCAAATATCCTTATTTATTCTGGCCAACAATACACGTAGAAAGACATATTAGGAGTGAAGGGGAGTTTGGGGAGTGAAAAACGTATGGGGAGTGACAACACTAAGAACTCAAAACAAGCAGATACGTCTGAAGAGCCTAAGAAGCCATACTGTTTGATTTACTCGATTGGTTGCACATATTATCAAACAACGAAAAAATGTTAATAGGTTGTCTTGTTCTTGTTCCCTTTGCAACTTTGCATTCGCTATCAAAAATAGTAATACAAGTAGTAATTTAAAATAGTAATACAAATAGTAATAAAAATGGTAGAAAAATAGTTAATAAAAATTGTAACTTTGCATTTGCTAACGGTGGTAATAATTTTATATATTGCTATTATTGTTTTTTTTTTCTACGATGCACCCAAACTTTGCATCTGTTGCATAAGTTGACATCTGTAATTCTTGTGTTTTTTTTTTGTTACTTTTTATTATGGTAGCCAACACGCCACAGGCGAGCATGAGCTCTTGTGGGGTGCGGGCACATACGGAGTTTTGTACCGTTTGCCTTTTTTTAATAAACCATATTCATTCGTTTTGTTAACTTTTTTATTTTTATTATTGGTGTGTTGCATAAGAGTTAAATTCCTTTTTACACTACCATTTAAATACCATTTTGCTGTAATTTGTGTAATTTCTTTTTCTGTGCAGTTTGTTCTGTCGAGGTGAAAAACGATATCAAATACAAATCCAATAACCATACAAATCCAATCATAGGCTTTTAGGATACGATCTGAATAAAATTTATTATTACTATAATGGTTCGCAACTCTTCCGAACTCTGCCGGTTCGTAACGAAAACATAGTTCAGAAGCGAATGGGAAAATTGTTTCGTCAGGAGGAATTCTTTGTCTTATTGTCACGGATTATAAGACTGCAAGCATCAACTCAAACGACGTCGAATTTACGTAATCCTGGACGCGTCGTTACCACGGCAACGACACCTTTCTATGGCACACCATCAGATTTTTTATTAAACATTTTTCGTTATCACATTTTAATTTGCCTTATTGGCCTGAATATCCGTTAACGGAAATACATGGTCGATTATGAAAAATTAAATTCCGATAATGGTAAAAATGTTTTCCGTTCACGGAAAACATTTTTCACTATCGAAATTTAAATTTCATTATCGGTTGTCGAATTTGTGAGAATTCAAATTTCTGCAGATGGGAGGCAGTAAACCGAATTCTCGTTAACGAAAAATAAATCTGTGTTAAAGGAAATGTGGAAAATAACGAGTGTGTTGCCAGTTAATGGAAATTGATTTACCGTGAATAGAAAATCATTTTTTGTTTATGGAAAACGAAGGTTCGAACAAAAAAATTGCTAGTTTCTATAATAGAAAATACTAGATTGTAACACGCTATAATGTATAGCGAGGCGCCACTACGCGGTGCGCCTTGCAGTTGCATACGCTGCTTGTGCACTCTCTCAATATCTGCCTAAACGCAGCTATTGGCAGAGCGCCAACAGCCGGGAACGAGCTTGCTCCTCTATTCAACTAGACGGAACCGGTTCGTGTCAGTTAGCCTGCCACGTGACGTAAAACCTGAAGGGGATCCCCCCCCCCCCTCCTGGCCAGTATATAAGCTGGCCGGCTGGGCCAGAATCGGGACTTGGTGGTGGAGTGGCAGCCCGCAAGCTGTCATTCTGGAGCTAAACCCGGCAATTTTTTTAACCGGCAATTGTGATGGCTACTGCTTTTAGATTATGGTATAATAGAGATAGCTGTTGTAGTGCATGATAGAGGTGTGCGCCTCAACATTGGAATTGGAGGAACTGTACAGAAGACCGGTGAGTCGCTGTAGCCGCTTGTTTATTGTAATTGCCACAGCCAGGTCTATCATTTGTACAGTATGTACACTGTCCACCCTATTTTGTTTGCGAAAAAGCTAAGCATTAGAAATGCGTATAATTAGGTTCATGTTCCGCCCAAGCTTCGTTCCATGTCTATTATTTCATGGCAACGCACTAGCTTGTGTCTAGATTTAGCATGTGTCATATTGATGGGCAGTTCTTTTTGCATTGTTGCTAGCAGATGCAATCGTGGCAAACAATCGCGGAAACAAATCAACTGGCTTCCCGAAGCCCGCACTGTGACGTTTTCATATTGTCAGCCGCTCCGCCTCCGCCTCCGATCCAGTTTTTGAAAATTCTCGTGTATAAACGAACCCTAATATATTGTAGACTCACACAAGTTTTTAAGTAAACTTCGAGTCATTTCTGCAATAAATTCATTCGTTATTGCTATTATTGTTAAGAGTCTCGCTTTCCTCCCATTTTCTAATTAAATTTATTGAATCATAAAATTATGACTTCTTCGATTAATTAAACAAATTACAATGCCACCTTCATTGCTAATTAATAACTAAGAGTAACACAGTTCTTCATGGCTTAAATGTTTGAGACAAAGCGTGTTTATTATGTGGAGCGGTTTTCGTCAAACTACAATCGGGAGCAATTAGGAAAAAAGTTAATTGTTCCGAAATAGGTGAACAAAAGAGTTACTCATCAAAGGAAAACGAGTTTATTATTTCTTTGAAGAATGTCAAAGTGAGCGTGAAAAGAACAACGGAGCATTTTAAAATTAATACAAATTGAATAATTAGATCAGTGCAAGTCGGACCAGAGAGAATGTAACAGCGGATACGGTGGGGGGAGGGGGAGGGGTGTGAAGCGTGAATTGTTAAGGTTAGAATGTCCCGCACTCAAGACAGGCAGAAAGCCTTTGAACTATTTAGCGGCACTCATCACCACACTCGTTTCAAGCATTATATAATATTTTAAATACTGTTGTTGGTAAGGGTAGGGCTAACTATGCCACTACCTAGGTTCCCATACTTCAAGTTGGCTTTAGATATAATCGGCATTCAAGCTCAATTTTTAATTCGGGCATGACTGATTATACAAGCTATCAGCAGACGCTGACGGACTGAAATCCTGAGACAGGTTGAACAGCTTCTAAACACTGCCCGTAACTCGAGTCGACCCAGTGGCGTAGTCATAGAGAGGTCGGCCTAAAACCTGTGCCTGAAGTGCTGGGTTTGAGTCCCAGGTTGGACAGTTGTCTTGTCCTTCTTTTTCAGATTAGTGTATCGCGTATCCTTACAATGCCATTCTGTAACTCTGACCTTGACGCGTGTCTCAAGGGTGTCTGGGAGTGAAGCTGCGGTTTTCGCTTCATGGCTTCCGGCCACTTGATTCGACGTCCCCAGAATCTTAATCACCAAAGTGAAACGTTAAGGGTTAAATTCCCCACCTGCGCGAAAATTGGCGAGGAATGGGAATCCGAGACACAATGCTCAGTGCAGAAATTCGAACCAACGTTCAGGTGCTGTCGAGACCACGGCTCTGACCATACATCTCTTATATTTCCAGCGGTCCTCTCACGAAGCTCGCATTGCGCGCTGGACTTAGGTTTCAGCCTATGGTTAATGTAATTCATAACCTTTCGGAAGGTGTTCAGTTTCATTCCGAGTAAAATCTGAACCTGGTGCTTAATCCGGGTCAAACTGAAGAGTTAAACAAACACAACCGAACTCATTGTGGTGCTGCTAGCTTGGTGCTTAATTCTGAAAAAAACTGAACCGTCAAACAAACACAATCGAACCCATTGTGCTGCTAACCTGGTGCTTAATCCAGGTCAAACTGTTCAGCCAAACAAGCAGAACTGAACCCGTTGTGGTGCTAATCTGGTGCTTAACCGGGTCACACTGTTCAGTCAAACAAGCAGAACTGAACCCATGGTGGCACTAACCTGGCGCTTAATCCGGGTTAACCTGAACAGTCAAACAAACACAACAACCGAACCCATCGCGGTGCTAACCTGGTGCTTAACCCGGGTTAAACGGAAGAGTTTTACAAACACAACCAAACCCATTGCGGCGCTAACCTGGTACTTAATCCAGGTTAAACTGAAGTCAAAGAAACACATTCGAATCCTTTTTCTGGTGCTAACGTGGTGCTCAAACTAGGTCAATCAGTAAGTGTGAAACATTGCAAATCCCATTTTGAATTGTTCCACCACTGTGAAAAGGCCGTAATGTCTCTAAAAAAACTTGATTAGTAAAGCACAACACCCTGTCATGGGTAAAAAGAAGAAGTAAAGTAAATTCAATGACCATGTTTTTGTTCTTCCTTCAAGAAACGAACTTTAAAAAAAAAAAACTCAATTCAGTTCCACCATTTTGTCACGAACGAACCATTAATAATAAAACATAATATAGAAGGTCTTTTGTTCCACTAAATTATTCATTTGCCGCGTTCCAAATTGAGGGCGATTTTTCACCAGCGCAGGGGCTATAAGATATCACGACTTTCTGAAAAAGAAAATTAAAAAGAAAAAATGTTGGAGCCTAAGAGAACCTTAATAATGGGAAATATTTAAGCGCTTGTAAAGATGATAAATTAATTATTTTATCGATGTGACTAATTTGGCGATTTAATGGAGAAATTTTTAGCGCTAGCGCGACGGGGCTACGCGGGGGGCGCATGCGCTCTGGAACAAAACAGCGGTAATGAGGTCGTTTATATTGCCCTGTCGGAGTTCGGTTAGTTCGTTCTAGCGACGTAAGTGCACCCTCGTTATACCGTCCTTCTGTGACGTCAGAGTTATATCGATGGCGGCATCAGCGCGCTACGGGTGATTGGCTAAAAAGATGAAAACAAATGCGTCATCAAATTGTCGGTTTTACTCCTTTTTTTTTCCGACTAGCACACCATCTTAGCCCCGTATTTTGAACGCTGACTAAAACTCGTACTTGACCTGAAATGACGTCACACCTATTTAGTGCCATTCACCACCAGAACCTCTTTTGGATACATTTGGAAAAAATCGGGTGGTGAATGGCACTTATAGGTGTAACGTCATTTCAAGTCAAATGACGTCACATCTATTAAGTGCCATTCACCACCCGATTTCTTCCAAATATATCCAAAAGAAGTTCTGGTGGTGAATGGCACCAAATAGGCGTGACGTCATTTCAAGTCGAGTACGAGTTTTAGTCAGCGTTCAGAATACGGGCCTTAGGCTTCAGAACTGACAAATATAGCGGTGGAGGGGAAAGACACAACCAAAATTCTGAGTCGGAAAAATGGGTATCAGTTGGAAATAACGGGAGACAACCAAAATGGAGGTAACAAAAGAGAAAAATAGCAAAAACAAAAAAAAATTAAAACGGTTTTCGAATAAATTTGGGGATTCAGTCGGAAATGTCAGCCTTACAGTCGGAAAAACAACATAATTTAATTATTCATTTATCATTTATTTTTGGTAGGCTTTCTGATTTGTCCGAAGTGAATCGGTGTGCAGTTAGGTTCTTGCAATATCTGATATCTACCCCAAAACAAAACTTGTTAAGGATTCCCGCCAAGCTTTTCGGCCGTGTGAAGTGGTGATATCAAACGCCAAGCTTTTTCGCCAAGCTAATCCAACCGACTAAGACTTCAAAAGTTAAATTAAATAATTGAAAATTGCGCAACAAGCCATTTTCATATTTCATATATTACATTTAACCTTCGAACTATTACTCGGTGGGATTAGCTTGGCGAAAGAGCTTGGCGTTTAATATCACGACTTCACATGGCCGAAAAGTTGGGCGGGAATCCTTAACACGTTTTGTTTTGGGGTAGATTTTAAAAGTAATACAATTTTTTTTTTTGAAACACGCCAATATTTTATCTTCATATCCCCTACTCTGGTTTGTTTTACTATAGTTTTCGCGGCCTATCTTGAGTTCTCCGCAGAACGAACACAGATAATTAATTGTACGTTTTCAGTAGCAGAGTGCCTTGTTGATATCCAAGATGGTTACAAAACAATGGCGGCCATCGATTAAAGCCACCCCATCCTGGAAGACGTACCCGCTCACAAAATACTTACAGGACTCAAGCTACACCGCGCGCACAATAAATAATGGTTTGTGTGTAGATTTGGTTCATTTTTACGGCTTGGTTTTGTTTTGATTTTACACTCTGAAGGGTAGACAAAACAGGAACAGAAAACGGACACGAACAAGCTCTTCTTAGAGGTTTGAGTACCACAATGCTGGAATAGTATTTAGTCCACATGAAACATTACTGCTATGTTTAGCCATCAGAGTAAATACAATTAAAACTACTGCAACCCGCAAAAAAAAATTGGGAAGAAACAGTTATTTAATGTGTCAGTATATCAGTTTTCAGTACAATGTAGATATTATAAAAAAACAAAAACGGAACGTTATATGTTTAGAGTAAGGGTCTAAAAGTCAAACGTAGAAGGAACACGGACAAGGTTTGACGGTAAGCGTCTAGGTGTAAAATTTTGTAAGAGGCTGGTAAGCATTAGACCCTTACTACCCGGTGGTTAGCTTAGTTCTACTCTATTCGGACAGAACGTTAGAGTCCAACTTTCAAATAGTTTTATACGCATAAACAAAGAAGGAATGGCTTTGTTTCGTTGTGTTTAGATTTATCGAGTGTTGTATTTTTTTATATTAGTACAACTTAAAGCTAATTACTATAGTGTCCACGGCCTATCTTGAGTTCGCTCCAGAACGACACTGATAATCAGTTGTATGTTTTTGGTAGCCGAGTGCCCTGTTGATATCCACGATGGTTACAAAAACAATGGCGGCCGTCGATTAAAGCCTCTCCCTCCAGGAAGAGGTAGCCGCTCGTAAAATACCTATAGGACTCAAGATAGACCACGTACACAATAAATGATTTGAACCGAAGCATGTCTCCATGGATTCTTCACTCCTCCAGCCTTGGAACCAGATTTGGGCACAGTAATCCACAGTTTGTTGAATGAAAACACTAAAAATTCCACGTACGACAGGGGTACTCTGAACGGATGGATATATACATTTTTGAAGAAGTAAACGAGTGGACTGGCACGGGTTGGCCACAGGCCAGCTCTGCGCGTTGCACCAATTTTGTTCATCAAAGGCTCGCATCCCTTTGCTTCACAGGGATTTATTGTTATCAAAAGCTGGCTGCACCTTGCTGCACAGGGATAATCTCTTGTTCGATGATGAGTCCAAGGTACTTCATCCAGGAAACTACGTACAGTGTCCGCGGCCTATCTTGAGTTCTCCGCAGAACGAACACAGATAATCGATTGTACGTTTCCAGTAGCAGAGTGCCTTGTTGATATCCAAGATGGTTACAAAAACAATGGCGGCCATCGGATTAAAGCCACACCCTCCAGGAAGACGTAGTCGCTCACAAGATACACCGCGCACACAATAACGGTGATTCATAATAAGAGTGTAGTTGGGATAACCTTCGCCGTCAATCCTCATTATCTTGCTATTTTCTATCTTTTCGACCAGTTTGTACCCTATCGATGACGTCTTGCAACAAACCAACGTCAGCAGTAGATGTAATTTGTCTGCCAATACTATGATCTACTTCATACAGTCCACAGCTGCTGGGAAAGATCATCCACCATCGGGCCATCCATATAAAGACGATGAAGAAGGCTGGTCCTAGAATAGACCCCTGGGGAACCCCACTTTATAAGCAGAATGACGAACAGTGATCATTAATGACTACTCTTTGCTTGCGTTTGATTATTTCTGTTCTGTAGCCTGGAGAACAGAAAGAAATCTAGTATAGATGGAGTGTCAAATTCGGAGATCCGAGCCGCAAAACTTGATAAGAAGGTTAGGAACACGAGATATACTTTCCAGAATAGGCCCCAAAGCTGTTGAAGGAGGTTGTCAAACTTTCATGTTAACCTTAGTGGCTGGTCTGTTACGGGTTTTGCCGGGTCACCTTTTTAGCTGCCGATCAGAATAGCTTCGTCAGATTGAGCTGCCATCGTTCAGCCACTCAGACCATTGACGAACGTTAGAAAAATGTAATCTCTGGTCACTGTGTTTATTGTAGCTCAAAACAACATGTATCGTTATTGGTCAAAAAATTAAGGCAGGTGATGCCCGTACTCTATAACATTAAACCACTTTTAAATAACAGACATAAGTTATAGCATGAATTTATAGAGTTAGGGAGGCGAATTTGTGAATGAGACTCCTCCTGAAACGTCTTAGATTCATTCCTCTTAGTTCCGTCTAAGTTTATAGAGGGCGCCATGAGTTTTATGTCGGAATTTCTACCTAGTTTTCAGCCTAAAATTAAACTAAACCAAACTAGCTTGTATTTTATTATTATTTAGTTTAGCTTAGTTGTAATTTAGTTTACTTTCGATTTGGGCTGAAAAATGAGCAAAACTTACCAGATGGAACGCATGGCGCCCTCTGAAAACTCGGACGGAACTAATAGGAATGAATGTAACATGTTTCAATAGAGACTTTTTAGAGTTACAAATTCTCCTCCCCGATCCTTTAAATTTTTGGTTATGGTGATCTAAGGTATGAAATTGAAACTTACGATTTTGCTATCGACTCCAAAGACTCAAAGCAAACTCGTAAATCATTTTTTTTTTTGGAAAACAAAAACCAGTATCTGTAAAAATGGAAGTCAAATTTTGAATGTGAACAATTTACGGGGTTACAAAATTATCGTTAATAATTATTTTAACTACGAGCATAAAGTTAGGAATAAACAAAAAATGAAATAGTCTTTAGATTGAACTATATTTGATGTAAAGTTCCGCAGTGTTGAAAAAAATAACTATACCCTTACGTGCAAAGAACAATATATTTCAAAAATTTTTAATAAATTTCCACCACAACTTAAAAGCTTAATCAGATTTAACAAAACAAAGTGTTTAATGAAGTAATCAGCGGATGTGCTCGCTCGTTCGGCGTCGTCTTGCTTCGCCCGAGAAGATATCTTCTTGTTACGAAATTGTTCATATTCATATTTATTTAACTGAATATTGAATTTTTTAAGACTACACTAGCATTTATAAGTTATTATTTTAGATTTAAGTTAGTAACTTAATTGTGAATGTAACTATAAAAGTTCTATTTTCAACTTCGGGATACTGATTGGTAAGAAATTATTACTATTAATATATTTTTTAAAAGTGTATAAAAAGTCATCTTGATATTTAGTGGCTCATTTAGGGGCGTCGGACGAACGTCTAACTGGAAAATCATATAATGGGATAATTGTCTAATATCTGCATAAATAAAAAATCTGGAAAATCATCTAAACGGAATACCATATAATGGATAATTGTATAATGGATAAACATCTAACTGAATAAATGTCTAACTGCGGTTTCTGATGTTATATGTATAGCCGCAGCGAGCGCGGCAGCTTGAGCGAGGCAGGGACATTAGACGATTTTCCATTATACGAATTTCCAGTTGGACGACTTTCCGTTATACTGTTATACGGTATACGTTCTTCCAATTATGCAATTTTCCAGTTAGACTATTATCCCTCGCCCCGCTCACTTATACTATGTTACGGGCTCGTTGAACAGTTAATCAGACCGGCAGACAGTTGTTCTGATTAGCTGACGTATTCTATTTAGGGAGATACCGGTAGGTAGTTTATTTTTAGGACTTGAAGTCCACAAAGAACTTGGGAGAGTCAAATACATTTCAAAAATAAACATGAACATTTTGCTACATTATATACACACTGAAATGAAATAAAGTTAAGAGCCAATCGGCTTGCTTTAAGTATCTTTCTGCAATCGGCTACCAAGAACAACTTACATTCTGAGGATTTGATTTTTAAGTTTGTTTAAAAACTATAATTTGCA
The DNA here is from genome assembly GCA_023313725.1 of Lithobius niger. Lineage (NCBI taxonomy): Eukaryota > Metazoa > Arthropoda > Chilopoda > Lithobiomorpha > Lithobiidae > Lithobius > Lithobius niger. Next base: position 68,902 of record JAHWFP010184146.1, on the reverse strand, counting down.
GTATACATCGTCAGGCCACGATCTCTTCTTTCTTTCATCAGTTATACATAATCAATTCTTTAAAATGCGAGAGATTGGTATAATAATGAATTCAATTACGCAATTTTTCTCTGCATTACTTCGCTAATTATGGGAATTATTCGTAACCTCATTAAGATCTTTCGTGGTGGGGTTGCCCGGGAGAATGGGGGGGGGGGGTTGGGTGTGGCAGGTTGGGGGGGGGGGAGGCCGTGGAAGATAAATATTGCTAATGATAATTTGGCAAAAGATTTTTGAAATCAAGTTCGTTCTTTTCTTCGACGATCTCCCGCTGTTCAACGATTACAATGAAAAGGTGTTGACTCTGAAGAGAAGCGATTAAGCGTTGCGGTGAAAAGATTTTTTGTGTGATTTTTTTCCGGTACTCTAATAAAGTTGGCTGCACGAACGACGCTGAACGTCGACGATTAAACGTCGTACTGGAAGTGTTTTTGTATTATAAAGATGAACAGTTTTTAGGGTGTATGACCGTTTCGCCGAATGCCCTTTCGCCGAATGCCCTTTCGCCGAATATTTTTTTTACAAGTGCCTTGCTCGTGCTGCCGCGCTCGCCGCGGCTAAACATACAACATCAGAAAGCAAAACTAATCACAAATTCCTTCCAATTAGGAATGCATCTTTAACTTCTCCAACGTCAATGTTTTAAAGAATAATTTCATTCGGCGGAACGGGAATTTTTCTTTCGCCGAATTTTCATCAGAGCTTAATTTCGGTGAAACGGGAAAAATTTTCGGCGGAGCGGAAATCGGCGAAACTGGTACACACCGTTTTAAGATATACCTAGAAATCGTTTTTAGACGCTTTAGCTGTAAAACATGCAAAGCGTTGTACATACAGTATTTGCTTAAAAAGAGATATTTTAAAACGCTGCAGCAGCATTTTTGTAGTGTTGCAGACAACGTGTTTTTTTTTTAAAATAAAACACTAGAGTTCTGCTTTTAGCATTTTATAAACACGGGCTTAAAATACATGCAGACACGGAGGTGTTTAAAATTAAACTTTTTTTTTTAGTTTAAAACATTAGTGTTTATTGTATAACACATGATGAACGTGGGAGTTTTAAACGTTTCCTTATAATAACAACAGAAGCACTTTATTTTAAACGCTTTCTTCGCACATTGCATTCAGAAATTGTGAAGGTGTGGCTCCTGTTTTATTTTACATTCATGCCACACCCAAAAGAGTACAAAAAAGATAATGTTTCGAAAGGTCGCTGTCTCCTCTCTCTCTCTCTCTTTCTTTCTCTCTCTCCCTCCTCTCCTCCCTCTTTCCCTCTCTCCCTCCTCTATTCTCCTCTATCTCTCTGTCTCCTTCCCTCTCTCTCTTTCTCCCTTCCTCTCTCTCCCTCCCTCCCTCGCTCTCTCCCTCTCTCTTTCCTTCTCTCTCTCTCCCTCCCCCTCTCTCCCTCCCTCTCTATCCCTCCCTCTCTCTCTCTTTCTCTTTCCCTTTCTCTCTCACCCTCCCTCTTTCTTTCCTTCTCTCTCTCTCCCTCCCTCCCTCTCTC
>JAHWFP010184146.1:38300-53974 GCA_023313725.1 Lithobius niger | reverse complement strand
CCCCCCACTTCCCCTACAAACAACACTCCCTCGTTCTCTTTGGACTGAAATGAAGAAAAATAGTTACACAATGCTTGAGGAATATGTCAGGCTTTCGACTATACCGAAATTACACAAAAAGCCTAGCCTACATCGGTCGAAAGGAAAGTCTTGTATTTAGAAAAACCGTTGTACAGTTAAGTCACCTTTGTGAACATTCCTAAACTACGTAACAGTTTTTTCTAGCAATTTGGACCCACCTCTTCCCCCCCCCCCCCCAATCACTCTTTGTAACACCATTGTAACACTTGGCATAACCCTCACCTGAAAATACGTAACATTTAATTACGTTCACTCCTCTCCCCGCCTATCCGTATCCATTTTTTTTTGGGATGAATTAATTTATGTAAGCTGTACCTAGTACCTAAGGGCGTAAAAATAAAAATTTCAAGTTTTAAACTAACGAATTTAGCGAAAAAAGTGTTATGTAAGACTTCGTCATACTCCCCCATCATAACAGACGCTAACACATCTGCTCACCCCTCCCCCTCCCCCGCCCTCTTGGCGATACGTAATCTGTGAACTCACCGTCGGATTGGCATGACCCAAATTCGAACTGGAAGCCAGTCCGTCCCTAGATCACCGATACAACGACTTCCAATCTATCAGTTCGAATCCTGTGGTCATGCCGAGCCGACGAAACTTCAGGGCATAAAGGTTGTTTGAAATTGTTTGATGATTTTGGAAGGCCCTAAAACTGTACGATATGCTGGGGAGTCGGCCAATCTCTATGTGAAGGGCCAACATCGCATTTCCGTTTGAACGACCTTTAGTTATTATTTTCTAACTAGAGGAAGCCCGCGCTTGTCTTAGAAGCGCCGTTTGTAACACTGGTGCGGTTTGGTTGCTCATGAGTAGGCTATGATATATCCACGTTTCACCGAATTATTCAATTCAGTTTTTGCGTGCACTGGCTAACAAACGCTTTCACTAATTAAGTTTCTCCAATCCAATTTTTGCGCACACTGGCTAACAATCGCTGATTTTCGTTCGCTTCGCACACACAATCAGCGCATTCCGTGACTCAAATCACTGTATATGCACCGTTAAAAATCAAGCATCGTTGCATGACAAAATGTTTTTCTGGCTAATAATGTCGTATTGCTTGCTGAAGTCCATTTTACGCACGGGTGGTGTTGCATGCACTGTTGGCAACACTGGTACCGTTTGGTCGCTCATATATAGATCCATGTTTGACCAAAATAAGTTTCGTCCATAAAATTTTCGCTTCGCTCACTCAATCAGCGACCCCGTGCACGACGCAGCCCCGACGCCTTTTCCGGACTCGGTCTCCAGGCACTGAGCTTTAAATATTTCTGTGGGATGTAAATAAATACGCTTTTGTAGAACAAATTTTTTAACGGGACGGAAAGCCAATGGGCTCGAGATTGGTTAAATAAATATGGATGCAAACCTATTTACGTTGCCTTTTGGACGTAAATATCAGACTGCCTGAGCGGTGAACCTGGTATGGACCTTGGTCTTTGATTTCAAAGGTCCTGGGTTCGATTCCCCACTCAGGCAGTCTGACATATAAGTCCAAAAGGCAACGTAAATAGGTTTGCATCCATATTTATAGAACAAATTTTAAACCTGTGGCCCAGCGGCCTTGACATTTTTCCTTTCTGAGAGTTTGAAATCCAGATCACGTGCCCCAAGAATTGTTACGCACCGTAGCAATGACATGACACGTGCGTAAAGGATGAGGGCCAATTATTAAAGTGATTATTAAAATTAGTGTCGTGCGTGTTTGAATTTGGTTGCCCTTTCCTTTTGCCGGACATCCAGAATTTATATGAAAATCTAAATCTGTGTTTCCACGACTGTTTCTGGGGCCGATTTCTATTGTTTACGAGTTACATAGTGTTTCAAGTAAGAAAACAAAAAAAAAACCTGGTTGAGTCCACTAAAACTGAAGAGTAGGGGGTTTTCAGGGCCCTTCCCTCAGGGCCCTGGATTCACTCAAGCGAGTAATGGCGGTGAGTGATGTCCGTCCAATTGGGTTTCCTGCTTTGTGGCTGCCGAGTTGGTTCCTTCGTCAAGGCGTGTGCAGGAGACGCAGGCAGACCCGTCCGTCCGTATGTCTGTCAGGTCCAAGATGGTATCAGCGTAATAGGAGTTCGGGCCTGTCCGTCTACAGAGAGACGCTGCCAACCAAAACTACATAGCGCCCAGCACCGACCCTTATACGGGCTAAGGGGAAGGGCATATCATTTTTATTTGGGCGGGTAAGCGCGTTGGTAGCGGATTCAAGTAAAACACCGCGTTAATGATGATCACAGATTTGCTTCCTCCCCGTACATACAGAAAACGTTGATCGTTACGCCCCAAGTTGATAACCGAAAAGGGTGTGTGGGGGGCGGGGAGCTGGCTTCTTCCTACCCCTTCCCACCACCAAAGACACAACCAGAAACTTTTACGATTTGTTCAGTTTGGAAGGCCTAATTTAACGTTTAAACTGAAAGTTTTACAAGAATGGCTTAAATTTATTTATTTATTTATTCAGAATTTCCTCACCGCCAACGATTGCCAAATCCGGAAAAACGCAAAAAACTGCAACTGTATAGAGAAATGGTTTTAGCGCATTTAACGCATGCGCAAATTGAAACAAAAGCAAGATGGCTTACAGCACTGACACCAGCTCATTATCAAGGAAAGAAAACATACACTTAAAATTTCATGAAGTTACAAGCAGGCGGCCGAACGCAGGCAAACTGCCTAAGTCAAAACCGCAATTCGAACAAAGTTAAAAGAAGAATTCAAAATTAAAAAATTTAAAAAAGAAGAGGAGAGTGAATCTCTTTGTGCTGAAAGCCCCTTCGTTTGTCACTAATCCTCTTCCTGCTTTTTAAATTTTAAAATCAAAAATGTTTCTTTTTACTTTAAGTTCGAATTGCGGTTTTGAATTAGGCAGTTTTGCCTGCATTCCGCTGCCTGTTTGTACCTTCATGCAATGTTAAGTGTATGTTTTGTTCCCTCGATAATGAGTTGACGTCAGCTCGAAACGTCGGGTAAAGTTGATATTGCGCACTCTTGGCATCTCTGCTCTATACACTCAGTCTCCCGTGCTTACATTTTCCTTTCATAAATACTAGCTCGGCCGATCAGCTATAGTGTCCGCAGCCTATCTTGAGTTCTCCGCAGAACGAACACAGATAATCGATTGTACGTTTTCAGTAGCAGAGTGCCTTGTGGATATCCAAGACGGTTACAAAAACAATGGCGGCCATCGATTAAAGCCACGCCCTCCAGGAAGACGTAGCCGTTCACAAAATACTTGCAGGACTCAAGATACACCGCGCACACAAATAGTATTTTGTAGTTATTCTTAAAATCTTGATTATGAGACTATTATTGGAGCCAACTTATGTTCGTTTTTGCTGGCCAAAAAAGGGCGCGCATTAGATCTTGTGTGTTGAGAGTAACCTAACCTTCTTTCAATTTAGTTTTAATTTGAGCTGAATTTGTTACTATTAACTTTGAATGCAGAATTAATTTTTAGCGGCCATGTTCATATTCTGGACATTTACATATCCATGTCCGTATCCTTGGCACTTCAATTTGCGTGTGTGCCGTCGTCTACAGTAAAACTTTGTCCCCACAGTTGAACGTATTGCTACCTCCTTCATCAAAAAGTGAACACTTAAAAATATCCGGGGAGGGGGGGGGGGACTCAACAGAACGGGCACGGAGAAAGGTTAAGGATTTATTCCCCACCCTTGCACCCCTGCAGCTCACCAATGTTACCGCTCCGACTTATTACATTACGTAATTAGTCCAAAGACGAAAGTGGACGATTATAGAAATTGTACAGTACTAAACAAGAAATTGACTCAGATTACGTGATCAACCGGAATACGGAAAGGAAACCTTTTTTTTTTAGTGCCGCGCAGGTGAGTACGAGTGTGTCATGCTGTTATGGTGTCTGTCTGTGCGTACGATAACTTTCAAACACCTTGTTCGATTCATACTTCATTTTCCACATGCATTCTCTGCTGTCTTCTAGAGCACGGACAATTAGCCATATTGGCTATACGGGACTTGCGCTTAAAGCCGGTTGTTGAGCTAGCTGCAAGGGACACTGGATAGAAATCTCGGTTAAAAAAAAAAACAATGGCGTCCATGATGCTGTGAGTGCGACTTTCTTACGCCAAAACGTTGTTTTGTCCAATCCCATCGCTGCAAAACATATGTTCATGGTGGCGTTCAAAACCTCATGATGAAATTCCCTAATTTTTCCAGGTTTTTCCAGACCAAAACTGACATTTTTCCTGATGTTTTTTTTTTCGGTCGAAAGAAAATCGATGCAGCACAGTACTATAGAACAATTTTTTTCTCAGATTTCATTCAAATCGCAATACCTACATCGCATCGCTTTGCCAAATCAAAAATTGCACGTCTATAACTGGGACTAATGGGGCAAGGTGGCTTGATGGTTATAGCATGACCGTCTCAAGTGCCAGAGGTCCTGGGTTCGAGTCCGACCTCAGCCTTCCCTGGCATTTTCGAGAAGAGAAGGTCCCTGTGATGTCCCGTTCTCATGTCGATTGTGGCATGTAAAAGAACCTAGGGATCTCCGGTGGGATTTACCTAGCAAAATTGTCCCTCTCTCCTTCTGGCGCCATGGCTACGGCTGGGAGCGCGTCAAAGGCTAAAGCTATAACTGGGACTGGTAAAGAGTAAGTGCCGTAATCTGAACAAAACTGGAAATGTAGCCTACTATAGTGTCTGCAGCCCATCTTGAGTTCGCTCCAGAATGAACACAAATAATCGATTGTACGTTTTTGGTAGCAGAGTACCTTGTTGATATCCAAAATAGTTACAATAACAATGGCGACCGTCGATCAAAGCCGCCCCCCTGCAGGAAGACGTAGCCGATCAACCGTCCACACAATAAACATGTAACGCCCCATATTACTTAGGCATAAAGGGTTTTTGCTTTATCGCAAATAAAACAAAATGAACGTGATTGTTTTCACTGAAATAAAATGAAGGTTTTAGAAGTAAAAAGTGAAATACGAATGAGCTAACCGAAATAGAAATTGAAATAGAAATAGAAATTGACGAGGCACGAAGCATCCACCCACCCAGAGGAAAAAGACTCCGAAAAACGTTGAAATTCCCTCACTGAATCTCAGCTGTGTATGTTTATGAAATTCCCTGATTTTCCCCTGAAGTTCCCAGACGCGTGCTAAATTCCTTGAATTTTCCCGGATTTCCAGGTAGAACATCACCCTGGTATTAAGGTTGGAAATCGGAAAAGATCATATCTCACTTGCTGAAAATCGCTGCAGATGCCTACAAATCCGAACAATGGAGCATTTTTAGGTCCTAAATTCGGCTCTCAAACCAATGGCATGGCAAACTGTGCTAAATGTTTTTACCTCGCGTCTATCCAGTGCGACTTGCAGTTATCCAGTGCGACTTGCGTCTATCCAGTGCGACTTGCAGTTATCCAGTGCGACTTGCGTCTATCCAGTGCGACTTGCGTCTATCAAGTGCGACTTGCGACCTGCAACGACTGGCTCCTGATACAAAATTCTTGAATATGCTTGCCAAGTCTGGTCACCTAGCCTTTTAAAAGATATCGATCACATTGAATCGGTCCAGAGGCGGTTTATAAAATCGCTCCCGGGTTTGAGCAGAGAGTCGTACAGCAAACGTTTAGAAATTCTAAAAATGGACACACTTAACTGCGGAGATTAAAAGCCGATTTAATTCAACCAACAAAATTCTACATAGCTTGTTGCCACTCGAGCTACCCTTCTTCGAGCTTAGTATACTGAGACAAGAACTAGGGGCCACCGATTTAAGCTTATGATTCCCAAATTTAATCTAAATTGCAGGAAATCCTTTTTTGCCGTGAGTGTCCCTCCTGCAGTGTGGAATTCTTTAAGTGACAGCATTGTCTCGGCCTCGTCATTAAAGACCTTTAATAGATTGTTGAACGGGTGGTTGCTTGAAGGCACACCTACTCCGTCCGGATAACAGTCCATGAAAGATTCTTACCGCTTCTTTTCCCACCGTAACCAATTCGAAATCCTGACAACGTTGGTATCTTTTGATGTCATGTTTCACGGTACCTTGCATTTAGTGAGTATGGTTTTTCCAGTTGACAACGTATCCTATGATACTGATGTTTTTAAAACATGATTTTGATCTTTTGATGTTGTGTTTAATGGCCCGTTGCAGAGAGTATGGTTTGTACAGTTGACGTTATATCCTACGATACCGAGACGTGATTTTAACGATGTGCCCTCTCTTTGTTAACTTACGGTAAGGTGTTAGCGGTCCCTCCGGGAATCCTTTTACTCATTTTACTCAGCAATAAACACATTATTATAAATTCCGCACTAAATGAAGCGTCACTACTCTATTTGTTCATAAATCAACGAAACTGTGAAAAAATGAATCAGACGTTAAGCATTATTCTGAAAAATGAATCAGACGTTAAGCATTACTCTGAAAAATGAATCAGACGTTAAGCATTATTCTGAAAAATGAATCAGACGTTAAGCATTATTCTGAAAAATGAATCAGACGTTAAGCATTATTCTGAAAAATGATTCAGACGTTAAGCATTATTCTGAAAAATGAATCAGACGTTAGCATTATTCTGAAAAATGAATCAGACGTTAAGCATTATTCTGAAAAATGAATCAGACGTTAAGCATTATTCTGAGAAATGAATCAGAAATAAATACACAACCAAAAGATATATAACACAAAAAACAGGACCTAAAATAAATTTTATCACGTCTTTCATGCTTAAAACACACGTGCAATAAAAGTATCTAAAATAAAACGTGTCTTAACACAATGCATGTTACTGTTTAAAGAAAATCTGTTTAACGAAAACGCTTAATGTTTATCATGTGTTGCAAACAAACACTGCTGTTTTGTTTTAAACACTTATGTTGCTACACGCGTTTTAAGCACGTGTTTATAAACTGTTGCAAGTGACTGAACACTATTATTTTGTTTTAAGCGCATTTCACGTCTGTAACACTATACAAATGCTTATGTTTTTTTTCGGCTCCACGCCATTTGCAAAACGCTTTTGTTTGTTTTTCAACTGAAAATGTCTAAAAACGTTTTCTAGGTGTATCTAAAATGCGTTTACTTAAAAACGCAAATTTTGGCGGTATAGCCCTAATCTCAGGCAACTTTATTGAAGTGTAGGAAGACGGCTGGTTCTACGAAGTGCTATCTAACATCGTCTGTCTCCGCCAGAGCTAGCACAGTAAGTAGTCCACGACAGTTGAGTCAGAAAGAGGAGACGATACCGACCAATCAGATAGCGAGTTTTCGGCTGTCCAGAATTCGGATGGCAGATTACGTCCTTTAGCACTTACTATAGCAGTTACATGTTGGGGATCCACTTTATAGTGAATTGTCAGAATGTCGTAAAATTCACAGTGAAGATCTTATATCAAAGATTTGAAGACTGAAGGAAATTGAAGGCAGAGGAGCTGGACGTTTGGAAAACCAGTTAGCCTACCTTTTTTTCCCCCCAAGATAAGAAATTGCTTCCACGCTGTAAAATCAAAAACACAGGTGTATACTTATTGGTAGTCTGCATAAGTTTTGCAGCAAAAAAAAAAACTTCTATAAAACGGGTTAGCTGAAACATTAGCGGTTTTATACTGTTGTGTTGTCTTGCCGTTTAATATTGAAACAAAACCCACAAGGGTGAAAGACCCCGCCTAGTTTCAGCCAATCAAAGTAGTGATATCAGAGCCAAAATGGCTGCCACCAAGTTGGCACATTAGTTGCCAAGCTAATCTCACCGAGTATTAGAGGTTAAATCAAAAACCGGACCATTGCTACTATCGGTAGCAATAGTCAATTTTTTGATTTTACCTGTGAGATAATAGTCGGTGGGATTAAATTGGCAACTAATGTAGCAACTTGGTGGCAGCCATTTTGGCGCTGATATCACTACTTTGATTGGCTTTAACTTGGCGGGTTCTTTCACTCTTGTGGGTTTTGTTTTAGATATCACTTCTTTTGTAGTTTTTTTTCATTTCATCTTATTTTAGCCACTGCCCAGTTATCTTCTGTCTAGCCAAGTTTGGTCGACAACTTGTTTAACACAAGCGTGTTCGTTGAATACAATTTTTTAAACTGCAAAAAAATATGGAACAGTTTTATTTTTCACATCTTAATTGTTTTTCACGATAGAACTATTTTATCTGGAGCTAAATCTGAGACAGATCGTAAGGTTTCTGCGGGTCTTTCTCTCTTTTCGTAAGGTGCGGCACGAAGCACCGTAAAGGAGATTATCGTACTGTAATGGTCTCAGTGAGCCTCTCAGCGTGTTTTTCTATGATAACGAAAATAAACCGGAGGTGCGATCGCAGTTTTTTTTAGCAGCTGGTATAATGAACATGAACAAGAATAATGACACTTAAAAAAAAATTAGGGAACCACAAGTCAGAAACACAGGATAGGGAAAAACAGGATAGTAAGGAAGGTTTTCAAAAAAGTAGGAAATACAGAGAAAAAAGTAGGCACTCGACGACTCGTGTAAATGGGTTGTTTTTTTTTCAAAAAACCGGCCTTTACATTCGGAGTTACACACCGTCATAGGGCAGCCACGACGAACGTGGTCCGATGGCGGGCACAACAGACAAAATGGCCGCCGGGATCAAAATGGCGGCCGTCCGCGATGTCAACGGAAAACAAGCAGTGATTTTTCCGAGAGCGGTTACGCCTTTTGACTTTGAATGAAGTCTCCAATAATAGCCAATTACTCTTTAAATTACCACCAGCTGAGAGGGGAACGATTATATTTCATGGCGCTCACATCATCCTCACGTGCAGACGACAATTGGGCGCGCTCAGGCGGCAACAATGTCATTTATCACATGCTCCTGCAACATGGCGGCCATTGCCAATGAACCATGTGCTCTTTAGTTCATGCTCAGTTGCGTGTCCTGACCGGCGGGAGGAGGGGGAAGCGCGGACAGTGGGGAGGAGTGGGGGGGGGGGGGAGTTGTTGCTCGTGGAGTTAGGATGGAAAAAAAAGACTCCAGTTTCTCCTCTTGTATTGTCGTGTGGTAGCGAACACGTCGAGATTACAAGAAGCCTATTGGTTGTCTAAATCGAAATGCACTTCACATTAAATAAATAAATAAATAAATAAATAAATAAATAAATAAATAAATAAAGGAAAGACGCAAACGAAAAAAATAATGCGAATTAATAACCCGATTAAAGACTGGCCTGGGCTGGAGTCCCAGGCTGGGCAGTTGTCCTTTTTTTCTGTCTCAGACGAGTATACATACCATGTATTCGCACTAAAGATGTTGTCCACTGTTATTATGCAGTATACACTGAAATATACTAAAATAAACACATTTTAGGCACAACTAGAAAACGTCTTTCGACATTCTTGGCTGAAAAATACTTAAAGCAACATACCGCCTGCCTTATAACAGCTACGCGTCGATCGCATCCGCGCATTTACCATAGTCAAGGTCAACTGAGACAGTAGCTTCGTTCCTCGCAGCTTAAAAACTTAGCAGCTACTATCTCAGTTGGCATTGTGCCTGATTGACAAGCCAGCGTGAATGCATTAATCGTGTCGTCACAAACCGGAATGATTCTCGTATTTTAAAATCACAATTTATAATTTTGCTTCGGCGATCTATTGGAATAATTCATTTTAATTTTTACCGCATTGGTCTTGGAGATTTTTTGATTATTAAAAAATTAGTAGGCTACATGTACACATAGAGATGAAACGTCATGATTATTGTAAGGGCGCAATCCATCATGTACTGCGGGACGCAGAAAATAAAGTTAACAATTATTCAACAGAAAATCTCCTAGACGCCACATTTTAAAACGGATTTTTTAGCACGGGAAAGACTAACGGTAAGTAAATAGACCTTTGAGGCAGTACCTGATGTGGAGGATCGAGAAAAATTGCGTTCTACGCGGGCGCGGGGAGCACAGGTCACCCGCGCGCACTAGGGAGTCAGATTCGATAGGCGTTTACGCCACGTTGGTAAATCTCTGGCTTCTTCTTGCAGACCAGGGTTCGATCCTAGCAAATCCTACACATCCTACTTTTTCTACGGTTGCTTCGCGCCCATTGCTTCCGGGTACTCCGGTTTCCACCCTCATACGGCGAAACTCAACCGAAATTATGGTGGTACCTCCATTACAACACAGGCTACACATAATCGTTTTCGTTATAAACACTGTTTTCAAAGGCATATATACGTTAATAAGAACACTATTGTTTTATTTTAAACACTTTCGTCGTTGTCCTACATGTGTTTTAAGAACGTATTTAGAAAGTGTTGCAAACTGAATGCTAGTGTTTTATTTTAAATGCGTTTCACTATAATTAAACGATAATGTTTTGAGAGTTTCTTTTCAGCCCACGCTATTTGGAAACCGCTTTTTATGTGTTCCTCAGCCAAAAACGTCTGAAACGTTTTCCAGATATGTTTAAAAATGTGTTTATTTTAAAACAAGTGTTTTTATAGTGTAGCCGACGCATCGTTGTCTATGCACCAATGATGCAGCTGCGGTAGATAAAAAAAAATCCCTTTTTTAAATTTAAAATTATAATAAGTGCGGAAAAGTTGGTCTTCGACCTCCTAATCACAATCCCAAAGAAAAAAAATCTAAAAAATGTATAGGTGCCCACCTTGGCCTAAAGTTTAGCATTAAAAGTCAATGGGAAAAATAATCTGATTCTGAAAAATGTGTTTTACTGGTTTAAAATACAGCTTTTTGCATTGTGTCGTTTTGTGCTCTCAGCAACCACTATACCACACGCCATGGCTGTTTGCTGTGACGTGAATATCATGTGACAGGGCTATTCCAATCAGACGGCCAAACAGCTGTTGTTCTCGTTCGTCATTGGCTAACTCATGGTGACGTCACGACAAACAGCCATTGCGCATGGTTTAAACGAAGCCAACATCAGAAACAATATTTTTTTCTTCCAGAAAACAATCCAAGCCGCCAAAATAGGGAGAAAAAACATTTTTTTTTTTAAAGATTTTATGCCATAGTTTTAAAATTTTTTTAATTCTGGCTTATTTTAGTGGTACCTGGGAGTACCAAATGAGAAAATCTAAAAAGCTATGTTTTAACTGTAGCCAAAAAAGATTTTGGCAGAATTAGTGATTTTTCCCATTGATTTAAAATGTTAAAGTTTAGCCATATGGGCACTTTCTAAGATTTTTTTTAGAATTTTTTTCCTTTAGAGATAGTGATTAGGAAGCCGAAGACCAATTTTACTGCACAATTACGATTAGGCATTAAAAAAAAAAGGAATATTTTGATTCACCCTATGTTGTAGACTGCCAGTGCACAACGCGTGTGGAGACAGAGCTGGATATATGTTACCAGTACAGAGTGCGTTCAGAGTAGGCCCAACAGTCTTTAATACAAACGGTTTGCTTAGTTTTTCAGTTAATTTCTTCGTGTTAAAGGCCGGTTGCCACCAAATCAGCATTGCAGCATTTAGGCCTATCGAGTTCTCTCTCGTAGGAAGCAAAGGACTGCACAAAGCAAATCTTTTAAACGCCAACAAACAAGCCACGTGACTCCTTCATTATTCAGTAAAAATTTGGTTCGCTCTCGTTCACCTAGAAACACGCTATAAAGATTAACGATACTGATGTCACTAGATGGCGCCCCGAAAAAATATACAGAAAATCTCTTGGTGCCATCTAGCGACATTAATATCCTTAATCTTTACAGCTTGTTTCCGGGTGCACGAGGGAGAGCCAAATTTTTACTGAATAATTAAGGAGTCACGTGGCTTGCTTGTTGCATTTAAAAGTTTTGCTTTGTGCATTCCTTTGCTTCCTGCGAGAGAGAATTCGATAGGCCTAGGTGCTGCAATGCTAATTTGGTGGCAACGTGCCTTTAATGTCTGAGAGTTGACGAATTCTCCAAGAGCCTGCAACACTTGCACGTTTGAATGTTACTTTACCGTTTTCTGTACGCGAAAGCTAAGACTATACCAACGACTTTATTCGGTCTGTCCGTCAATTTTTTCAACTGTAGTCAAGTGAACTTTTTAAAAATACCACAAATTAAAACATCGTTGTTTCTTTATAGCTAACAGGCTTATTCGACGTAACTTAATGCGAAATAATAACATTTGATTGTCGCATTTAATATGCGACATGTTGCATTTAACATGACTGCGTCTAATAGTTTAAAGATTCCTCGTTGCCACGGAAACGTGAAGCCTCGACGCCAAGAATAAGTAGATTTACTCTCGAACCCAATTCTCCGTTAGCTGCTACTTACGAAATTAAAACGGCAGGTAACAATTAGGCCTAAAAAGCTGAAAATTACGCCTAAAATAGAAAATTAAGCCTAAAAGCTACCACATTTTTAACCCGCAATTCTGATGGTTACTATCCTTTAGATTACATAGTAGAAATCGCTGTTGTAGCGCATGCTAAACTGAGGTATGCGCGTCAAAGTGGCGAAAGTGCACAGAAGACCGGCTGCGACTATCGGTATTCGCTGCACCCGCTTGTTAATTATTTCGTAACGTTTAAGTAGGCCTACACGTTACAAATTGTTGTTCATTAATCGATATAGTGTTGCGCCCTTACGCAAAGAACATACAAAGTCCTCACACAAAGACTACACACTTGCAGATAAAACACTGGTGTTTAGTAATTTCAGTGGTCATTTTGGTAATTTTTTCCATCTTCCTCATTTAAAGTGTTTAAAAAGTGCAAACATCTGTACTTACTCACAGAGAACAAGAACACACAAAGCATTGATGTCAAAGGCTCGTTAGGAAGGAAGGGCACGTTAACACATATAGGGTGGTTGTGCCCTTGCATAAAAGAATCGTGCCGTATTTTAGGCAACGTGTTGGACGAAAAGCGTTGCACAAAAAATGACTAGATTTAGCAACACCTAGAAAAAATTTTAATTAGACTTTTTTTTTAGCCGAAAAGCAATGCTTATACAAATAGAATGGAGTGAGGAACCTTTCAAACATTAGCTCTAGTATGGCCCGACGTGGAATGCATTTAAAATAAAATACTAGACTTCACTTTACAACACTTTATAAACACATGTTTACAATATTAGCAACATAAGTGTTTACTGCAACATATGGTACTGTTTATTTACAACACAATAATGATGTAGCCTACTTCAGTATTTGCCTTAACACAATTTCCACAACCATATGCTTTGTAATAAAAACTCATACCTATACTGTTTTATTTTAAACACTTTTGTCACTACATGTGTTTAGTGTTTACAAATTGTTACAAATTTAGTGGCAATGTTTACTTAAACATAGGCTATTTCACGTCTGCAACATTGTACAAACGCGAATGTTTTGAAAGGTTTCTTTTTAGTCAGTGCTCTTTGTAAAACGCTTTTGTATTTCTCAGCTAAAACGTGTAAAACCGATTTCTAAGGTGTGTCTAAACCGTGTTTACTTTAAAACACATGTTTTTTACAGTTTAAAAACTTAAAAAGACATACCGTCTCGCTAATTTCGCATCGTGCTTGAAATTACTTTTACGACACGTACATATAGGTTAGAGTAAATGTAGCAATACCGTTTCTCACTCACTACATAGGAGAAAAATTGGAAAGTGAATGGCTTTGCAATATTTATAAGTCTGAACTAAATGTTGAAAAACTGAGCCATACAGCAAAGCCGACTGGGAGGAATGTCCCTTTTAGTGTTTTGAAATTAAGAAAAAAAGTTTTCAGTTATCAATTTTTAAGTTTAGTGGTCTCCATAAATACGACAAATATCTAAAACTGCCTTTCACACAGACTCTCTGTGAAATATGTTTATTAGCTTATCACAAGATTTTTTCCGTACTCATTTTGTGGTGTTAGAGAGCTCACGCTGTTCTTTGACAGAATACGCCCATAGGAGGTATTTTATTATTATTTCTTTTTCTAAATAAAAAAAAAAAACACTTAGGCCCATGCCTTACGGACACGCTTTAAAAGCAGTATAAATCAGTTTTATATAAGTTATGTGTGCAAACTCCCCCCCCCCCCAAAAAAAAAAATAATAATAAATTACTCAAACTTTGCTAAAAAAAAAAAAAAAAGAGAGAGATTGATATACAGGCTTGGAATTTTCATTATTGGCCGCAATTAGCAACGTACGTATGTCAGATGAATACAGCAGATTATATAACCGATTTCCGCTGTTATATGTCAGACTACCTGACTGGGAACTCAACCTACAACTGCTTTGGTTCACAGGTTGGTTCAGTACCTTGTAACAAAACATAGTATTTATCTTAAAACAGTAGTGTTTATCGTCAACCACGTAATAAACATAAGCGTTTTTGTTAAACACGATTTTCCAAAACACATCCGTTGTAATAAAAACACTACGATTCTATAATTATCACTGATGGTAGAATCAAACCCTGTTTTAAGGGGGAAAATACACGTTCGTCACTACATTGTCTAAAGAATTTGCGATGCTCAATTGAAGGCAAAAATTGAGGGTTCAGTTTAAACTTATTTCAGGTTAGCAAAGCAATGCAAATTCCAAAATTTTCAAAAATTTCTTCCAGCTCATCGCGATTTGAAGAACTTTGTGTTTGTTTTTCAGCTAAAAACGTTTTCTAGGTGAGTCTAAAATGTAGATTATTTATGAACATATGTTTAAGTTAAAGGTACATTCCTTTCTGGTTGACTTTCCTGTATGGCTCAGTTTTGTAACCTTAACCTACTTCAGATGCGTGAAAACGTTGCAAAGGCATTCATTTTCCTATACGTTCCCCCGTGAGTAACGTTTTTGCTACATTAATTCTAATGTAAATGTTGCAAACGCAATTTTGAGCAGGATGCTCGAATACAGTAAGATGGTAAGTCCTTTTAATGAACGGCAATTTCAAAGTTGGAAGTTAAGCAGCCTCATTCATGTCGGAGTTTGTATACTAATTTGCCCACTTGGTTCGAATAATCGCGTACAGTATTAGGTATACATTTAGTCGGCCATTTTATTTCACTCTTTGTCCTCAACTTTGATTGGTCGTCCCTGCTGCCGTCATAATACTGATCGCAGGTTTTTGTTAATTTTAAAAATGGGGGACGTAAACAAGTAAAAATAATTTAACGGTACCTAACTTTTACAAAAAGGCCTGCCACTCAAAAGGGGAATAAAAATTAATGTCGTTTAAAATGAAGTTACCGTTGAAATTCACATGTTCGTTTTATTGGCTTATTTTTAATGCAGCCACAATTATTGCATAATGTAACAGGCAATTTTCAGACAATATTTTTCGCGTATAGGTCCCTCCATTTTCTTGATATGCGACTCGAGCCTGTTTAGGTATAGATAATTTAGGTATAGCATAATTTAGGCATAATTTAGGTATAGTATAATTTAGGCATATAATTTAGGTATAGTATAATTTAGGCATAATTTAGGTATAGATAGATAATCGCATTATTTAAAGACGTGCCCTCATCCTGCCCCTCCTTATCTTCACTAATAATTACCAGCAGTAATACGTCCAGTCTAGTCGATCATTTTGGATAATACGAGTTGCATTTCAAACTGACAAAACACCCAGTGCGAGGTATTTTTATCAGATTCGGAAGGAAACGAATATCTCAATAATTCGTTTCCTTCCGAATCTGAT
>JAHWFP010184146.1:0-21671 GCA_023313725.1 Lithobius niger | reverse complement strand
CTTTGTCTTCTTTCTTGCTTCTGGGTTTAGCTAGTTTGTTTTCTTGCTTGTCTACGGATTTAGCTGTTTTGTCTTCTTTCTTGTCTCTAGATTTAGCTAGTTTGTCTTCTTGCTTGATGGATTTAATTGTTTTGTCTTCTTGCTTGCCGATGGATTTAACTATTTTGTTTTCTTGATAAGAATAGTGAGGAAGGGTTAAACAAACACATAGTTATTATCATCTGCGGTTTGTAGCATTTAAAACATTTTGTTTGATCGTTTATTGTAGTACATTCCTACCCCTGCAATTAAAGAATGATTTATTCCAAGGCAATAAAAAATGCCCAATTTGAATAAAAAATTCATTACTGCGAGATTAATGATGCTTCAAGAAACAAGAAGCTTGACAAACTGGTACCTTGCATAGCATAGGCGCATAACAGCAATTTTAATAAACTGCAAAATTATTTCAATTCCATGGGCTACTTTGTCGTGCTGGAGACATTCTTAAAATTACTAATTTTTTTGAACGAGCATGGGAAATGAGGAGCATGTTCGGATTTTCTTTAGCCTTTAGCTATGTGTCTGACCAATGTAAACTTAACAGCATAAACAATTTAGGGTAAGAATTATTTATCATCATGGATTTTTGTGTTAAGTTTCGCAGGATCCTTGTATACAGTAACATACTTTTTAACGATATGATACGTTAAAATGGAGGTTTTTTTTAAAGCCTTTCCGTACACTGCAAAAAGATGTGTTTTAAAATGGCCACAGCCATTTTAAACACACCTAGAACATTTTCTTAGACGCGTTTTAGCTGAAAAACACGCAAAAGCGTTTTACAAATAGCAAGGGCTGAGAAGAAAAGCTTTCGAAACATTAGCGTGTATAGGATTGCAAAACGTGGAATGGTGCGAAGTTAAAATTAAACACTGGCGTTTATTTTACAAAAACGTAAGCGTTTTCACTAAGGCACTATTTTCAAAAACATAAAAAACGTGCGTTGTAATAAAAATGGTCCTGTTTTATATAGTATAAGCGTTTTTGGGGTTTGTGTAAAATGTGTTTGGTCTAAAACACATGTTTTTACAACGTAGGCTATCGGACTCTGGCTCATATATCCAGTGTTCAGCTTCGGTTAATTTTACCATCGATGTTTAGTTGTTTACCGTACAACAGTAAATTGCAGGGATAGGCAGAAATAAAGGAAATTTAGAGAAAATTGCACTGGAAGCACAACTCGACAAGTTTCCGCAACGGCCATTGCATCCCCACGCGCACAAAGGGTGCTGACCAAAGGGAAATCTTCACGCGCGGCAGATTCGTGTTGAAAATGGCGACCGTTCAGCAAAAGGCTATATGTGCGTACTCTGATTTAAAAAAGTTAAACGTCAATCGTCGCAGTTCAAAGGCAGCGTCGTACTGTAGGGAATATCGTGGATACGCACCTTACAGACAGACAAAACGATTGCTAGGTGGATGCAGCATTTCAAAGAAGACAGCAGTGTGTTGCATAAGAAGGGCCAAGGCAGACTAATCGTCTTAAATGATCTGGCCAAGTTGAAACCGTTCGTGTTAAGTTTGCTTGCCGCCCACAGAGATCAACCCGACAAGCGGCTAGAGAACTCCAGCTTTCAAAATCAAGGATAAAGTTTGTAGCACCCTAATTTCAAACGTTTATGAACTTTTCGACAACTAATTAATGACGTCATTTTGTCGGTAACCGTACAGATGTTAGAAAATATACGTGGAAGGATTATCGAATATGGTTGAGTGTGTAACAAAGAGTGCTGACGCGGATTCTTTTGAAACTTGGTGAATTGTGCTTTCAGTTTTTAAAAAAACCGTTTGTTGATGGCACGATAATCGATGATTCGATATGAATCAGGGTGGCGTTCTACCTGGGAAACCGGGAAAACTGGGAAAATTCAGGGAATTTGAAATATAATTACCGAAAATCCGGGAATTTATACATTTTCCAGAAAACCTTTCACCTATAAAGAATATGTAATTCGGATTTAATGTTTTACTTCCAAAACCTTCACTTTATATTTCAGTTAAAATTTCCTTTCCTTTTTGTTTCATTTCTGATAAATAAAGCGAAAAATCCTTAGGCCTAAATAGTAATGTGGGACGTTAACGTGTTAAGTGACTTTTTAGTTTTGTTCAGATTGTGGCCTTTTCTTACTCTTTACCAATACTAGTTAGGGCAGTGCAATTTTTGATTAAGCAAAGCAATGCAATATTGTTACTGCGATTCTTAGTGAAATGTGAAAAACATTTTTTTTAGTTCTGTACTGCACCTTCCTTCGACCAAAAAAAAAAAAATCAGGGAAAAGTGTTAGTACTGGTCTGGACAACCTGGAAAAGTTAGGGAATTTCATCGTAAGCTTTTGAACGCCACGCTGATAATATCGCGATAAAAAAATTACGTCAGTTATCGTATCACACTTTTTCCATTCATCGAATTATCGTGCAAACCCCGCTGCTTAAATAATTGTCGTATCTCGGAAACCGTAACTGCTAAAAATAAGTGGTTTGCGGCGTTGCGTGCGGAATTGCAAGGGCTCTTCAACCAAGTGCGCAATTCTGCTGCCAGCCACTAATTTTAGCTGATTGGAGAGTTAGTTTAATGCAAACAATATTTAAGTATCAAGTAGCATTAAGTATCAACACTACTGCTAAATTATTTCTACATGATGAGGAAGTAATGGACAATGGCAAGTGCATTTTAATGTATACTGGTCAAATTGCAAGTGCCGCACAAAATTCACATTCGCGAAGTTGTACTGCAGGCTTCAGCCAAGTTTTTTTTTAAGTTTTATAATTAATAAAATTAAATGATTATTCCAGCCTCAATATTTGTTTCATCGCGATGTTATCGATTACCGCGATAATAATAATAAAGGTTTATTTCGGGATAAATTTTTTTTTATACAATTTTTTTATTCTCAATTTCCCTGACATTTCCAGGTTTCCAGGTGTATCCAACGGCAATTTCCAGGTGTTAACAAGATGTTAACAAGATGTTAACAAGATGTTAACAAGATGTTTTACGAAAATAATCCAACATCCCAGAAAATATCTGTTTAGAGACTATTCCAGACGGGCCATTTTCATCAGAGATATTGGTACCAGCCTAAGATTTGGTTTATTGAAGCAAGAATTCTTGATTGCAGTAATATCTAAAATACTTGGACATATTAAAGCACAAATTAAAATATTTGCTACTAGCCCAGGATTTTGTTTCTCATCTGCTAATTCAATGGCACTACAGATCAGACACACAGGCATTTTTTTCAAATTTCCCTGTCTCTTCCCTGATTTTCAAAGAAATTCTTGTTTTCCCGGAAATTTCCTTGAGATTTTGGCTCGATTTTCATTTTCCCTGATATTTCCAGGTTTCTCCAGGTTTTGTCTGAACCCTGTTATATCGTGCCACTCCTAGTTCCCGTTCTATTAAATAATGAAATTTACCGGAGCACATTCTGGGACACCCAGCACAAAATCAAAAAGGGTTCTCTTTAAGAAAACTCACAAGCACCAGCGATCGTACGTAACACAGCAGCGTTTAGCACACTCCTTTGAGGTTGAGTGGTGTTCAGACAGCCTCTGCCTCCTCCCCTCCCAATCGTCTGATTACTTCCTTCCAAGGATGCTAACATCAAGTGACAGTGACGGGAAAGGTTGGTCCGAGAGTGTGTGTTAGGCCTAATAGAAGCGCCATAATGCGATAATTGATAAGAGCGAGCACGAGCCTGCCGTTTGCCATCTGTGGCGTTCGTCCCTTTGTGCGCCCGGAACTGATCTTTCAAAGATTGTAGGACCGACTTGTCCCTTGTCCAAATTGAGTTTGACGATAATAGGCTCACTTCACTAGCTAGTGACAACGAAGAAAGGGCGGCCATTTTGTTTAAGGTTTGATATCGAGTATGTATATATATATATATATATATATACAGAGAGAGAGAGAGAGCCTATGGCTAATAATTATAAACTGGCCATATCGTTCGCTTCTCTCTCTCCATTGGCGTCGATCCATGCTTCCTTTTGCCCTTTCGTGATAAAAACGTGTAAGTGACAATAGTTAGCTTATAATATATTTTCCTTTTTTTCTTCACAACCACTCGCAAAATTTTCAGAACCAGATGAGACTACAGAGTGGCGAACTGATTCAATTTTGCCAAATTTGGTTTAAACCTACGTAGACTGCTGTCTTATACAGTGACGGCGTCAGGACTGAATTGTTTGGAGGGGCCGACAAAATGGGGCACATCTGGAAACAGAGTGGGCCAAGAATTTTTTTTTTCAAGGCAATTACATTAGGCACTTTTATTCCGTTTAATTCAACCTGAATGTAACTTAAACTTCAACGCAGTACGCTTTATTTGTAAAATAAGCGCCATAAATACACAAAATAAATTAGGCTAACACATATATTGCAACGTTGCTAGAAAATATATAAACATAATATTATTTCCTGGTGCGACCTGAGTGTTAGGGTTTTTTTTTTGGGGGGGGGGGGGGGCATGGCCCACTCTGGCCCACCCCTGGCGCCGTCACTGGTCTTATATTAAAACAGCAGAAAGCTAAAAAGCACTTTAGAAATTAATAATATAAAGAGAGTAGCCATCAAGTGCAGGTGAATCACGAAATCACGACGTTTCGGTTTCTAGTTCGGAACCGTTTTCAAGTGAAGGGTTAAAACATGTCAAACAACTTAAAAATTTTAAATAAAATAAAATAAAATAACATCTGCTCTGATGCTGTTAATTTATTAATTTTTAAGTTGTTTAACTTGTTTTAAACCTTTCATTTGAAAACGGTTCAGATTTAGACACCGAAACGTCGTGATGTCATCTTTCACCTCCACTTGATGGCTATACTCTTTTTATATTTTTATAATTAAAAAAGATTGAAAGCCGGCTCAACAAAAGTTAAATAAATACTGATGCAAACCTATTTACGTTGCCTTTTGGACTTATATTGCACCTGAGTGGGAAATCAAACCAACGACCTCTGAAACCAAAGGCCCAGGTCCTATATTTTCTTAGAATTTAGACATCCGACAACAGTGTTGAGTATTTCATTACATCAAACTCAGTTCTTCCCATACCCCAGTAGCGATCCCTAAGGGGAAGTGGTTGGGAGGGGGTGGATGGGGTGGGGGGGGGAGCAGGAACTTTAAATGTCTCAAAAGCGGACGTCACGAGTACAATATCTTGACAACTGGTAAGCAAGTCTGGTTACTGCTTCAGTGCAACGAAATATATATATAAAAAAAAAGCATAAATTTACGGTGCAAATACCTGCCATTCAAACAGGACATAAAGCACCCCCTTATTGACATTGTTTGCCTTTAACTTGCTTTCAGACTAGAAAAGTGCGCTTAAAAACATCTGAAATATGAAGCCACAGCCTAAAAGACCGAAATTTACTTCAAACTTCAAATTTTGTTCCATCTTTAAAATTTAGTCAAGCTGCGGAAAACACCAAAGCACTGCAAATCTCGATCATTGACGTTTTTAATGTTAAAATGCCAAATCTTGGCTTGGTGCTGGCCGGAAAACGTGTGATTTGTATAGTTTTCATTTATTGGCACTCGTAAAACCAAGCGAATGAAAGTACTTGGGTGCTTTGTTCAAAATATTTGCTTTTGAACATGACTTGATTTGATCAGTAAATAACATTCGTGCAATAGGCTATTCCTTCTAAACATCAACGCACATGAAAACCAGTTCCAATGTAATTATTACTTCAGCCAAATGTTAGGCCTATACGTTGTAAAAACATGCATTTTAAAAGAAACACACTTTAGATATACCTCGAAAACGTTTTTAACTAGAAAAAAAAACATGCGCAAAAGTGTTTTACAAATCTTGGACTGAGAAGAAAGCTTTCAAATTATTATGCTTATCAAAAAACTTTATTATGTAGTCGAAAATCGTCGTTTCTTAGCGGCCAACCAAAAGGAGGTATTTCTTTACGCAGTACTATTAGATAGATAAAATGATCTTTCCGTTTCAACTTGAACGTGCAACGGAAGAGCTTACCTTATCATACTGCCCAGCTATTATTACGTGTCAACTATAGAGCAGTGACACGACGTAGTATTATTTTATATAACTCTATGCTGGGGCCTTAATGGGTTAGCTGCAAGGGGCACTGCAGAGAGAAACATAAGGGCGTCATACTGAAGCCGATGCTGTTAAGAGTGATTTCTTAGACCAAAAACGCGCGATTTTTGTTGTTGGAGAAAACAACGGTATTTTAAGCCTAAGAAATCCGCTCTTCCGTTGTTTTTCACTCCATTTTTATGTAGTGCACCTTGTAGTTATGCCCTCCAAAACCCATACTGGTGCCAATATGGCGGCAAATGTCACTGCTCTCTACATATACTATACGTTTCGCACTATTATTACCCGTAGAGTTGCTAGAGCCTTCGAGAACCGAGCTATTATTTTTTGCTTTATATACATGTACCGAATTACTTTTTAGAATTTTCCGGAACACATTGTGTATTTGATTGAGTCGATTTCTAAATTAGTAAAGGGATATTATGATACAAAAATCACTCATAATGCTCAGGTTAATTAATGACAATTGATTGTTTAGCAAAGATCTAATAAACTAAATGTAAGTTGTTGTAAATAGGTGAATAAGCCAAAATTCCAATGTTCATAGCTTTACACTACACCATCCCGTTACCGCAACAACATTTTGAAATTCGTCGCCATCACAACCATGACACATGTTGTTGTGGCAATCAAACATTTGGTGTAAACAATAAACCACTCCGGACAAAAATAAATCAGTTGTGGCGAATCTGAGGAATGATGCGAAATTTTTCAAACCAAATGCAATACAGCTGCCGCAACAAAAATTTGGTTACGTTAAACGAACTTTATTGACCAAACAACCTACAAAATTTCTTTTGTTTCGGCGACTTATTTGAGTGCGGTAATTCTTGAGTGAGGTAAAAAAAAAAATAAGGAGTGGTTACTACGATGAATTTTCTTTTAGAGATTTCCGACTACCCAATTTTCCTACTCTCAAACCTTATTTCAATTCCTTTATGCTCATCCCAAATTCGTCACTCCCCCCCACCCCATATCTTGCGAATTCGCCAAACTGTGACGCTGATTGTAGAAAGCGAACGTTTCTCTTTTAACTGGCCGACCTACAACACATCGCCAAATGATACTTCCTGTTTAAACGCGACGTGTGGTAGCTAGCTGCACACACGCTAAGTGAAAATAATAATAACAAAATGCGTGTCAGCAGATCGTCAGTGGAATTCACCACTTCCGTTGTTTTATTAATTTATTTCGTCGTTCATAAATTTTTTTGCGGCGAGTTCATATTAGATAAGGAGAGTTCATATACTATAGGACAAAAACTGCTGAACAAATTGCGCGAACTCATTCGCAAAATCGTAAATATTTGGTACTGTTTTTTTTGTGTGTGCTTGCATGCCTCATAATTGTCGGGTGAAGGCACATATAGTCTTGTAGGAATACTGCAGTGGGCCCTGGATCAAGGACCTACCTACTGGTGGCCCCACCATTACCGAGTTAAACATGACGGAAAGCCAAAAGGGGATCGAGAAGTTTTAAATAAAAATACGCATGCAAACCTGCTTTCGTTGCGGTTTGGATTTAAATGTCAGCCTGTATGAGCGGCGAATTGAGCCCACTGAAACCAAAAGCCAAACCGTTTATCCATACTGACACGGGCATTAGATCACCAAATCACTGACATCGCGCCTTTATCGCTATGGCCATTCCTCCACTGGCATAAAGACGACCCACCGAATGTTCGTCTAACTAAATCCAACAAAAGTTTGGCTTACTGCTAATGGGAAATCACAGTATTTTCTTGCAAACGGGCAATCACTAAAATTCTCTATAAAACCGGCCATATACGGTGGGGGGGTTGCCCTAGTTTAAAGTACATTAAAACTCAGGGAATTCTCAGATTTTTCACACAAAAAAACCAAGAAAACTCAGGGAAAAAAACAAAGCCAGACTTTTAGGCCTATAACGTCCTAAATACGTTAGACATTTTGTTAATACTTGCTGTTTAAAGGCGACGTGTGGTGGCGGCACACGCCAAGTAAGAATACTCTGGAAAACCTGGAAAACTAAGGGGAAATATTTCGGTTATCATTCACAAGTTAAATATGACACCTTTCTTAACTTTTTTGTTAATACTCTTTTTGCGCCATCGATGCTTTTTTTTAGCCGCGTCTGCACCTCTGCCCCTTTCCTAATTACTATATGGCTATAAAAATTCTTTTAATTTTCAACATACGTATAGGCCTACATACATTTTTTGTGGTTGCATATGTTTTATGTTTTACATTTATAATTAAGTTACATTTTGTTTTAAACCGTAAAAACATCCGTCATTTTCGACATGCCTAAAAAAATTCTTTATTTCGTTAGCTTAAAACACGAAAGGCTTTTTTGCAAATAGCATGGGCTGAGAAGAAAACTTTCAAAATGTTAATTGATTACAGTGTTGCCGTAAACCCATGCTTAAAACACATATAGCTATAAAAGTGTTTAAATAAAGCAGAAGTGTTTTAATCTTAAAAGTGTTTGATTTTACAACACAAGCGTTTTCGCTAAACACAATTTTCAAAAACAGGCACTTTCTAATGAAAGCATTTGTTTAGTTGTTGCTATTTACATGTGTTTAAGCACATGTTTTGTGTAGTCTTGCAAATTGAAAGCTCTGTTTTATTTTAAAACACATGTTTATACAGTGCAATAACACCAACGAAAAAATTCATAAGTGTGACTTTTTTTTCACTGTGAGGTTGGCTGTCTTTCAGAGGGTAGCCTAATGGGTTAGAATTCTGGCAATTCTGGTGTAATCTTTCGATACAGCCACAATAAAAGGGTTTCCGGTGTATTTCGATCTCCGGATTAGCTTTTCCCTTTTAATAAAGGAAAAGCCAATCTCGTGTCTATTAATAGGAATCGAAAGTTAGTTCGTAATCGAGACTATACTACAAAAAAAGACTCCAACGCCGCAACTTTTGCTTTTGCTGCTAGTGGCGCTGGTCACGAATTAGCATGGCTCTGTATTAGGAATTCCACATTCCCGTGTCTGGAAAAGGCTGAAAATTTCGGCAGAACCCAGAGCCTCGCAAGCCCCTAAGTGCATAGCAAGTTGGTTTTTTTTTTTCTGCCGATCTGCTAAGCGACTTCAAAGAAATAGCCTGGACAGACGGACAGATAGTTTCAAAGGCAAGCAATGAACTTTCGGTAATTAAAAAAGGCAATTCGTAACAATTACAGTCTCTACAGAATTAGGATCAACATGGAGGAAGTGGGATGAATGGAATTGGGACGGGGAGCGCAACTATATCCTCCATGACCGTTAGTGGGGAAGGAGATGGATTCTTCAAGCCAAAGCCAACTAGAGTAAAAATCACATGTCTCGCCTCTTGATTCAGTGCCAGTTCACGTGCATGCCAGAAAGTTGATCCCTTTTAGCACTGCTTTGGCAAAATAGGATTCTGGTGATGTTGAATCGACTGGCCTGGAGCCGAGAAACGAAACCCACAGCTTCTCTCTCTCCCAGAGACCTTGCGACACGGAATTAATATGAAGCGATAGATACAGCACGGACATTACTACGTTCACGGCTGTGTATGCACTTAATAAGCTCCTGCTTACACTCCTCCTTTAAAAATGAATGGTCTGTGTTTTCATGAAAAGGAAATCCCAATACACTGATCACTAAAGGTGCCAAGCCAAAGGTAAAAGCAACCACCGGCTCTAAATTTACAATAAGTTACGTATAAATGCTATGCCAGCCTGGGAATGGTAGTAATGAAAGCAAATAACATGTACACTGTTAAAAATTTCAGTTATATTACTGCTCAGTTTTTAATTTTACATCACGTTTCTTGTTGATCTCAGCTAAGAACACTTTTACTGCAGGATTTAGCATGGCAGGATTTAGCAAGACTCGTTCCTCATGGATGACCCATTTTAACGATCTGGGCAGTAATTTTACGGTCCAAAGATCTGGCAACAAATTGCTGGTTTTATGTGCTGGTAATTTACAGGCTTTTTTTCAGAGTACAATTCCTCAGTTACGAGTTTGTCAAACAAACTGCAAATTTTTCTTGAGATAAGACGTATCAAACAATTTTATCTCACATGTTACCCACCTTTATAAACGAATCTTACACAGCCATTCACTTTTAATTTCACACTTTTGAGACTCTTTTCCCTGCAGCAAAAAATTACACCTCCTATCCCTTTTTCCTTCATTTCCCTCAACTTAGCATTACTCACAACTATTGTTGTTTGAAGCGCTCCCAGCATTAGCCATAGCGCCAGAATGTGATAGAGAGAATTTTGTAGGTAAATCCCATCGGATTCCTAGGATCTTTCACATGCCTCAATTGAAATGAGCGTGAGACATCACAGGGCCCTTTTCTTCCCAAAAATAGCTGGGATGGCTGAGGTAGACTCGAATCCGAGAACTCTGGCACATCTCGGGTTGGAGTCTGGCCTCATCCGTGACATTTTCGGGAAGAGAAGGGCCTTGTGATGTCTCCTGCTCATGTCGATTGTGGCATGTAAAAGATTCTAAGAATTTCTGATGGGATTTTAATACCTAGCAAAATTATCACCTCTCCTTCTGGCGCTAGGCGAACACTGGGTGCACGTTAAACAGTTATGAGTAATGTTGAGTTGAGTGAAATGTAGGAAAAATGGATAGGAGGTGTTAATTTTTGTTGCAGGGAAAAGATTCGGAAAAAATTTGAAATCGAAAGTGAATGACTGTGAAAGATTCATTTATAAAGGTGGGTAACGTGTGAAATAAAATTGTTCGATGTGTCCTCTCTCAACAGACATTTGGAGTCGTTTAACAAAGCTGTAAAGGTGGAACTGTACAATAAAAAAAAACCGTAAATTACCAGAACGTAAAACTGGCAATTTGTTGCATTACTGATAACCGATTACTGATAGCACTCCCTAGCCCAGCCAGACAACTCCCTAGCCGCCCATTACCACTCAAAACCGTATCCCACGAACTTATACTACTCCGCCATCACATGACCGAAGAAACCCTGCTTACTCAGAATCAGCTACATTTTGTCAAAAACGCTTTTGAGAATTGGGGGCGTGGCGGCATCGAGATTGGCGGGAGGGCCGTGGCATGCCTAGAGGGGGGAACCTCTCTCTCTCTCTGTCGACTTCGCGTGAGCTAGATTTCCCCTCAGGCATAACCACAATCATCGAAGCCGCCAGCCAAGTCAGCTTCATCTATGAGAGTGTTTATTGAATATTGGAAACGCCAACTAGTCACATGGCTGGTAGGCTTCTTTGCCGGACTGACTGCTTAGCATAACTGTCGCGTCTCCCATAATTCCTTCCTCGTCTGGTCTTCCTATATTATCATTTTGCGTGAGGGGAATGGAAGGGAGGGAGGAAGAGGGGTATCATTCGCCTACAGTCCTACACCCTAACCTGGCCATAGGAAATTTAGGGGCTCTCTGCTGATGCAAATACCAGTGCCGCAACTCGCTTTTTCTAAGGAGGGGGACACTGACGTAATGTTGGGCCCTTCTTTAACAAGTAAACAATTTTGGGTTAAAGTGACTCTGAACTCCGACCAAACAATAGTGAATTTTGTTTCTTTTGGGCCTCTGACTCACAAATTGTGGGCCCCCTGCCTCATGAGCCCGGGCAGTGCCTCAGCTAGCCTTTTTTCAAAAGGGGATGCAAGGGTAAAATGTAGCCCCCCCACCCCCAAACTAAACAATTTTGGGTTCATGGTTGTAGCCTATTTAAGGTAGTCTTGGGTAAAAATTCGGGCTTCCCTGCTTTGAATTTTGAGCACCCTGGCCTCCTGGGCCTCCTGTGCCTGCACCCTTTGCACCCCCCCCCCTAATTGCGTCACTTGCAAAGACAGGTAGTTTCTGAGCAGCTTCAACTAAACACAAGCAATATCTTGTGCACTGTAAAAACACGTGTTTTAAAATTAACACATTTTAGACACACCTAAAACACGTTTTTAGACACCTATAGCTGGAAAAAAACCACCTAAACACGTTTTTTTTTACGAATAGCAGGGGGGGGGGGACCTTTGAAAACTTCAGCATTTCTGTAGTTTTGTAATGCGTTTAAAATAAGCCTAATGCACTAGCGTTCATTTGAAACGTTAGTAAACACATGCTTAAAATACATGTAGCAACGGAATCGTTTTAAAGGACTTCCGGCATGCTAGGCAGGGTGCGCGAACCACTGCGTAGGGGCTCTTGGCAACAAGCTGTAGCTGAGCTGTATTTCTAGCTGAGAAAACTGCGTAGTTTTCTGTGTAAGTTTCTAAAGTTTTCCTTTTCCGATAGAGCCAAGAAGCAGCAGTGGCGCACTCGGGGAAACACCCAGGGGTGCCACGTCCCCCCCCCAAAAAAAAAAACCCGAACTTAAAGAGTAGACAGATAAGGCATCTATAAAACTGAAAATTCTGAAACTTCACTCTTTAAACGTAGCCAAGGTGCCTTCCTTTTCCTTGGACTAGTGCTAAACTTCACCCGTTAAATTCTGTTCAATTTTTCAACTTTTATGTGTCAATGTTTGTACAAGTTTGTAGGTATTAAATTACGGCGTGAAAAGTACAGTGGGACGCTACAATAAACTATAGCCAAAAAATGAGACGCGCCCTCAAGACATGTAAAACGCGCCCGCTAGACATGTAAAAACACACAACTATACGTTTAGGGAATTACAATTCCCGTCATCAGGTTTTCATAAATTACATTAAAAAGGCATAACCAAAATCTCGACAGGTATATTTCCCTATAGTCACACCGTTTTTTAAAAGGCATAATGTGAACGCAATTAAAAATAGATAGAGTAAAAGAGAGTGAGTGAAAACCCTTGAAATTTTTCCTCAGAAGGGCCAAAAGTTAAAAGTTTAGCAGCGTAGCCTACCTCTTTCCCCTGATTCACCTGATTTTTGGCCCTTTTAAGGTAAAATTTCACTCTCTTTAAATCTCTCTCTTTTTAATTTCGTACGCATTATGCCGCTTAAAAAACGGTGCGACTATAGGGACATACCTGCCGAGATTTTGGTATTTCTTTTTAATGTAATTTATTAAACCTGATGACCGGGAATTGTGATTCCCGAAACGTAGTTGTGTGTTTTTACATGTCTAGCACTTGAGGGCTTCTCTTTACGACCAGTTTCGCGCTTGTTCCTTTGCGATGAATGGCCAGTGGCAAAGCCAAAAACCATTCGGACTTGGATAGGAAGTCGAATGAAAAACCGAGTAAACTTTCTTTTTTATCACAGTTCCCCCCCCCCCCTTCCCCATCCAACCCAGAAAAAATGTAACCCTACTTTTTCCCATCTGAATTTTCTTGCTTAAAATCCCATTCAGACAATGGTTTGAGCTGCTTTACGAATTTGTATTTCTTATTGGTCATTTTTTTTTATGGCATCCAAATTTAGATGAAGTTAGTCTTATTCTTGTATTACTGAAAAATTCACTTAATTGAGTAGGCCTAATAGTCTATGTGCCGGTTGAAATTTTGGTATAAATTGGAGGGGGGGGGGGGGACAGACAAAACTTGCGGTATTTATTCATTTGGTTGTGGTGAACATGAAAATAGCTGATATCCGTCTTAACACTGTAGCTATTCAAGATGGCGGCCATTCAAAATGGCGGATTCCCCCCACTAAATGTCTGATGTGTCTTATACAAATTATCCGAATTCAATTTTTTTTAATCGAAGCTTTCTGAAGTTTTATTAGGCTTTTTAGTTGTAAAGGTAATTTTTTTGTGTGCAAATTGACAGGTTATGCAATTTTAGACTAAAATTTGCAGTTTTCCCATAAATGACTTTATTTTCAAGCCATAAATAATATAGACAGGGCACCTTTTGTCATAAAAGGCTCTTTAAAAAGTTCAACGGCAAATATTGAGATATTTTTGTTTCGTTTCGGAATTTGTAGTTTAAATCAGCGAAATTACGGTTCCTGAGAAGTGTTTTAATGTCAACCCTTGAATGTTCTAAAACTAAACGTTTGCAAATTTCTTGTCTTGAGAGCGGGGTGGGGGGGGGGGGGTGGCTGACTAAACTATGCGCAATGGCTGTTTACTGTGACGTCACCACGAGTTAGCCAATGACGAACGAGAACAACGGCTGTTTGGCCGTCTGATTGGACTAGCCCAGTCACGTGAAAATTGCTGCGAGTGCGTTGCTTACCCGTGTTCTCCTAAGGTGTTGACATTGGCTATGATGATCGACATTCTTAAAATTTACGCAAAAATTAAAAGCATGGCCTGATGGCGAAGTTTATTTTACCGCATATGGTGTAGAGAATAAACAAATTTTTTTTTAAATTGCTAATTATCGCAACTTTGACCCAAAGCCGATTAAACACTAGCTAGTTAACTGACATCCAGGAGTTCCAGAAATCCCTAAACCTCGAACAATTTTCGCTGTTTTACGACCATTATTTAACTGTCAGGTTTCGGTTCATATGTCGCGATTCGCTGATTTACATTGATGTGCTGGTTCCCGGCTGATTGTGGATTTACACTGATTTATTTATTTTTTTTTTCATTTCGGTGTTTTGATTTATTGCTGCGGTGTGACTGGCTTATAGGCATTGAAACTGGTTTACTGACGTTTGACTACAGTAATTAATTAAAACGAAACCGCTGATCGATTTCTGCGGTATAGTAGGGAGTGTGGTTTGATACGGCTTCATTGAACCATTTATGTTATAGGCTAACCCCTATTTTAGTAAAGTTGGTAAGAGCGTGAAAAATTGCAACTACGCCATTCTTCAAAATAGTATCATCCCCTTTCCGGAAATGTATTATATTCTTTTGTGAAGGCCTAGAACGATCAACAGTCGCCAGTGTGTTGGTTATTACTGGTCATCACGAACGGATGTAGGTCAGTATCAAAAGACACTACCTGTACATCTAAACACGCGTTTCGTAGACCGGGAAATTAGATGCTTTAAAACACGCATTTCCGATTTTTTTTTTCTTTTTCATTTTGTTGAATCAAGGACAAAACCCGTACGTACAACGTCGCACTGAATTTCAGAATTCTAAGCCGAAACATTATCCAACATAACATCCAACATAATATCAGTTGTTCGTAAATTAAATAATATTTTAATAATAATAATAATTTAATGCATTATTATAGACGCCGACATAAAAAAAAAAAGGTCAGCAGATGCAAGTTTAGACAATTGTAATGCGCTGAAACAAAATCAAGTGTTTTAAACCAAACACATTTTGGAATACCTAGGAAACGTTTTTTTTTAAATAGCTTTGGCTTAGCCTACAAGCGACCTTTCAAATGTTGCAGACATGGAATGTGTTTATTACCATTTGCCGTTTTCATTGTTGTAAGTGTTCATTCTAAATCCCGTAACCTAGCCCCAATTCCCTCCTTATAACGCCAGCGTAACACTTGGTTTCCCCCTTCCCCAAGAAATTACAGAACAATCCCCCCCCCCCCTCCACCCCCCACCAAAAAAAAAACTGTATAGTACTGTTGCAACAAAGGTGGGTGACTTATACTGCATACTTATACCGCACACTTATACTGCACACTATACCGCACACTTTTGAAGTTTCACTGTTTTCTTTTTTAACTATTTTATGCATGTAAATTCTTTTAGCTAAATTATTTTTCTGACTTCTGTTTTTTAATACTTCAATTTTTTTTTCTGGTCCTTACTCCCTAGGTTCTATGTACAGCTTACAAAAACGAATTCATAAAAAAAACTATACAGTTTTTTTTTTTTGGGGGGGGGGATTGAGGCTTAATGGCGCGTCGACAACTTGGTCATTAGCGCCAACCTCAGTCACAGTGCAGTGGTCCGGGTTGCCACTGCACCACACATTACAGAGATGTTATTCAAACCCCTGGGTAGTTTTTTGGGGGGGAGTGGTGGGGATTGTTCTGTAATTTCTTGGGGAGGGGGAAACCAAGTGTTACGCTGGCGTTACAAGGAGGGATTGGGGGGCGGGGGCGTATAAATTGCTAGAATAAAGCGTTACATAATTTATGAACGCTCCCTAATGGTGCAAGAAATGCAGACAAATTATTAAATAACTCCTGTCAAAGCAATATAAAGTATGGTGATAAAACAGTTATAACATGGATTTTGCAACAATGGGCCGGTATAAGTGATTTAATACACACTTTTGGTGAAGCGACGTCTTCGGAGCTGTGCAACATCCCCGGGGGGGGGTTTCGCCCCCTCGGACGATTCCACAGCTCCTCGTACGTCGCTTCACCAAAAGTGTGCATTAAATCTCTTATACCGGCTCATTGTTGCAAAATCCGTGCTATAACCATTACTTAAAATACACCCCTTTAATATGCAACACTTTAGAAATACTTACTTAAAACACAGGTCGGAAAGCTGGGAAAACGACAGCAACGGTGACTTTATCCGTCAGTCCATCCGCCATCTTTTTTGATGGGGTGGAGCTTTAAAAAACACGGCAAATTAAAACACCGTTGCGTCCTCAAAGCTAATAGGCATTCTCTCGAACCCAATTCTCCTTTAGCTGCTACTTACAAAATTAAAACGGCAGGAAAAAATTTGGCCTAAAAGCTGACAATTACTTACCCTAAAAATCCAAAACTGGGTCTAAAACACCTTTTTTAACTGACAATTGTGATAGTTACACTTTTAGATTATAGAATACAGAGCGCTGTTGCAGTGCGCGATAAGAGGTGTGCGCCTCAACATTTTCGTTGGAGGCGGCCCGAAAGTGGCCGGAAGTGGCCGGCAAGTGAGCCGATCATCTGTGGAATGGTAGCAAATAGAGACAAACTGTTGCCACCCTTAGATTCAGTGTCCAAAAATTAGTTAAAAATAATTTAAAAAAAAACGGAAATATGAAGTGGATGTGACCCAAAATTGGCGGAAGTGTACAGAAGAAGGTGAAGTTCCGTTTCGCCAAATCCCGTTTCGCCAAATCCCGTTTTGCCAAAAAAAAAACAGATTAAGACCTTTTGCCTAAAGGGCAAATCCCGTTTTGCCAAATCCCTTTACGCCAAAACTAATTTGAGAAAATTTCACGTACTCAAAATTTAATACCTTATTTCCATGTAATGGGGATTTAAAAGGCAAACATTTAACGAAGACAAGCAGTGGTAGAATAAGAGACCAATTGACTTAGTTGCGTTTTGAAAACAGGCAAACAGACGGAAAAACGTGCAGGTTACTTTAAATATTATTTAGAATGCTTTGTCGTCACTAGGTCAATGCCAAGCTTCTCTTTTTAAGAATAGTTAGTTATACATATGATGTATAATTTAACATCTATTCCCGTTTGCAGAATCAAATTTGCTTCAAAAATTTAACATTGCAAAAGTTAAAGATGCATGCTTAATTGGAAGGAAATTGTAATTAGTTGGCGATTTCTGATGTTATGGGCTTAGCCACAGCGAGCGCAGCAGCGCAAGCGAGGCACGTAATTTGAACAAAAAAAAACTTATTCTGCAAAACGGCTGTTTGTCTATAATGTCAGACCATTACACGGGAATCAGTTTTGAATTTCCTGTGACTAAAATTTTGCGAACAGTAATTGGCGTCACGAGATTTGGCGAAACGGGATTCGCACATTACGCAGAAGCTTTTAGTTTTCTTTCTTTTTGACGAAACAGGATTTGGCTACTAACGGGACGTAACCGGTTGCGACCAGGTAGTTGCTGCAACCACTTGTTTTATTTTTTTTTTTGTCTTTTCTTCTTCACCATATTACTGGTAATCGTTATAAATCGCAATATCCAACAGCCATGAAATGACTGATGTGTTCACGGCACACAGTGGCACTGAGCTGTTTCCAATTCAGGCCTGCACAATCTAGGAAGCCATGATTGATATCAAAATAGTAAGGATGCCCTAGCGATTTTTGCCACCAGTCATTCGTCGGGTCGCGTGCACGCAACTAATCCGTGTAATTATCCTAACGCGTGTTTCAAGACTTCACCTATGACACATTGGGTGTAATTGTTTCGCTGCATGCATGAGCGGTCAGGCGTCTGTCCCGACTAGCACGAGACTCTCTCGAGATTTGGAGTCAATCGCGCGGGCATGCAGACGCCATTTGGCATGTCGCACGACACAGCGTTATTAGAGTTACGTAATGGCCGACCTGCACGAGCGGAACGGTATTGCACGTGGACGTGTAATAGAAACGCTCTTTTTTTTTTCTCCCCCCCCCCCCTTCTGATTACGTATTTTAATCGATGTATTCCTGCGAGAATTTGACCTGAAAAATTATCTCGAATGGAATTGTTTGAAAACATGAAGCCTTCGTGTCGCATAGTGGTCGGTTGGCATATTACAGGGGTTTGAAGCAATTATATTGTTGAAAAGCGCCGTAGCACACAGGCATAAAAACACAGCTTTATTCGCCATAACTTCATCAAAACAACAACAATTGATGAGGAAGTTGAATGGCGCCAAGCCGTTTCCCTCACCTACCCCTCGCTTTGCTGAAAAAGTTATTGCCGGGATAGTATTGCTGACAAGTTATTTCCGGTCATCCCCAACGATAATTCTTTTGCATTCCTTATTTACGATTTTGTTGTTGATTTTTAGTGTTTTGTCTATTTTGTCTGTTTTTGTAAACAGACGTAACATTGAAAGGAACATACAAAAAGTTGGTTGGTTAAGATTAAAGTAAATAAGCTAACACTAACTAATAAACAATACATTGGTTATCGTTCAGGGTCGAATTCATGGGGAGGGTTGGGGGAGCTACAGCCCCCTTCCCCCCAAAAAAATTATTCTTCGTCTTTAAAATGGGCCTGAGTACGAAATAACAGGAGCGGGGAAGAAAGCACCAATAAAGAAAGTAACAAAAAAAAAGGGGTCTTCAAAACGTATAAAATTGGGAATCCAGTGGGGAATTTTGCCCCCCCCCCCCCTTCCCCCAACAGTTTGTTTTCGATACGGCCTTGGTCTAATGCTGACCGTCTGTCTGATTACAACATGAACTGTCCTCAAACCGTGCAAGCAAATAAACAACGTGAATAACCTCCTGAAAGGAGTGAAAAGACATCTCTACCCGATGATGGGATACGAACCTAGGAGTTTCTATTCACCGTGCGAGCACTCTACTATAGGCTGGTTTTGGGTTCAGTACCTTTGTTTTGTTTTAGCGTAGTGTCGGCAATATTGTATTCTCATACAGCAAGTTGAAGCTTGAAGCCGACTCTACGTTACATTAACCTTTCTTACCCTTTGTAAATTAGGAACCTAGGTTCAAACCCGGGCAGTGTAAAGTTGTTCTTTCGGCTTTCAACATTACAGCGAAGTTTGCTCTGTTTAAAATATAGCATAATCTTGCGTTACCCTCACTGTGGGCTGCAAACGTTACTTTTATCGATTACCCCTCTAGCTTGTATGTGTAGAGATCCATCCTGCAACCGCATCACTCTGCCGAAGCTCCGTGACCCAACTATATCACATGGATATATATCTTGGACAAGCCTCGGATATATGATGATTCTCCTTCAACCTGCCTCTTCCAGAGGTAGATTAAAGAGAATCATCTTGCATCCAAGGCTCGCAGAGGTATATCTGGATTACGGAGCTTCGACAGTGGAGTTTTGGGTGCAGGCTAGATCTCTACGTACGTTTCTAGATAGCTCTATTCCTGAGCAATGAGCGGTGTAGGGACATCGTATCCTCTTAACAGACCATGCATATTATGTACTCGATAAAAATAAATTAAAAAAAATAGTTTAAAGCAAACACCTTTAGCCACACCTAGAAAATGTTTTTGGCGTTTTTACTGAAACGTACAAAAAACGTTTTTACAGCAGTTGGCTGAGAACAGACCTTTGTAAACATTAGGTTTTTAATGTTGCAGACATGAAAACTGGGTTTGAATAAAAAAAAAAAAGTTTCAGTTTGCAACACTTTATACAGACAGGCTTAAAACCCAGCGATGGCAGTGTTTAAAATAGTTTTTTTTGTTTAGAATACACGATTTCGTTGAGCACAAGTCCAAAAAAATAAACGAACCTTCATCGTAGCATCCTGTTGTGTAGGTGCTAATAATTAATTTATTTATATCTTTGCTGCAGGTTCAGTTCTCTTCAAGTTTTAAAAAAAAAAGCATTTTATTTTAAACACTTTTGAGCACTACAGTGTTTTCTTTTAAATAAGTTTTTGTGTCTGCAACACTGAAAAACGCTGCTTGCATTACACACTTTGCGTGTTTTTAAAGCAAAAACGTCTAGAAACGTCTTCTGGGAGTGGTACAATGTGTTTCATTTCAACAATCGTACTGCGTAGCCTAGTCAGTGTGTAACTAGTGGCATGCAATAACTGTCACATACCTTACCTTGTGACGTAGCCTATAGTACTTTTATTAAAAAGAAAATACGAAGTTAAATATTTGTATAGGCTACGTCACATCTACCTCCTTCAGCGACCTGCAGATAGGATGTAAACCAGTTACGTCTTGTCTTACACGTCACACAATTCCGCCAAAATGTTTAATTATACAATTATTTTGTATTGCTGAAAATACGATGTAAACTTTATGCAGTCTGTGGGAATTATTGGTACGTGCGACGGCTTCTCTACACCAACGTCACAGTTAAGGGTCTAGCTAAGCAAAATAACAGGGGGGGGGGTCAAGTTACAAGCCCAAATTAAAATCAAGCAGGTGAAATAAAGCGAATAGTCATGGCTCAGTTCTGATGATGTTTTTTGTTATAAACTGAATAACGGGGGGAGGAATTCGTGAACACCACAAATGAAAGGCTTACTCGTGGTAACATAGAATTATGATGGCTTTCGGAATATTATTTGGTTTGATTGGCCAATTTGACAGTTACGGCGTTGCACGGGCAACAGGGCTTATCCTTGTTGAATTTAAGTTGGGGGAATTGGGGAAAAAAGGGAAATATGTCTATTACTAACGCCGAAAATACCTTTGGATGTGGGTCGATGGGAGGATCGTGGCGGTTGAATTCTGTTTCGATTCACACCTCATTATTTGGAGCACCGGGCAGAAGACCAAATGAGCTCGAGCCATTACAATTCATGCCATACATTAATTACAGGCAATTTGTATGCTTTACATTGTTACAACAATTGATCACATAGCATCATCTCGACTAACAATGAGCCAAATTTTGAAGTAGCAATGGATCGTTGCAATATTGTGTTGGATGTTGGGTTTTACCGATTTCACAAATGGCGTCATCAGAACAACGTCGCTGGGGCAAATAGGTCATCAGAACAAATGGCGTCGCAGAACAAAGTTTGAAGTTCTGAATTAAACTCACAAGTCAACGGACAAAAACACTCTACCGTATTTTAATTTCGAAGCGTACTTGTAGTTTTGGATTCATTTACTAATTCACTCGATTATAGCGTGCTTTTCTTTTCGTTTCGGCTTTTGAAAAACACGTCAAATTCTAAGTTCCGCTCCGAAGTATCAGATGCATTTTCGTCCGTTGTTTGCATAAATGTTTCGAGTGTGGCCTTTAGGTCACCACTTAAGAAAGGTTGAACATCTTCTAAGCTCGGCTGGAGCCTATAGTTATGGGCCGCCCCGGTAGCACATGGACAGAGCACTCGGACTAATATGCGGGAAGTCCTGGGTTCGAGTCCCAGTCGGGATATTTTTCTGTTTTTTTTTT
>JAHWFP010184145.1:9041-23534 GCA_023313725.1 Lithobius niger | reverse complement strand
TTAAAGTTCGTTGTAAGTTGCCAGTTTGTGTTTTGGGCTGCAGAAGTGTCTAAACCGTTTTTAAAAGCGTTGATGCTGGTAACATTGA
Organism: Lithobius niger; assembly: GCA_023313725.1. Classification (NCBI taxonomy): domain Eukaryota; kingdom Metazoa; phylum Arthropoda; class Chilopoda; order Lithobiomorpha; family Lithobiidae; genus Lithobius; species Lithobius niger. Next base: position 23,446 of record JAHWFP010184145.1, on the reverse strand, counting down.
TACCTGCGCAGACGCCAAGGCATTTACATTGCAACGGATAGCAGCTAAGTTGAGTTACTTTAATTTCATGTACTTAAAGGCACATAACTCCCTCCGGTATATTTTAACAGTTTCACTCGATACATTACCGGAAATAGTTTTATATAAACTGATTTACCTTTCATTTGCTGGTCTAAGGGTACGATGCAGATGTCAGTAGTGGTGCGTGAATGGTATTAGGCTTGTTTTAAACGGCTCGGTCCGAGCGGTGTATAACTCCCGCCACATCGCTGGCAAGCCGCGGCCCTGGAGGAAGGATAATTAATCCTTCGCTCAAGTTTGCGACTTGGTCTCACGATGGGTCACGTTGCAGCGGCCCCGAAATGAGTATGACTAGTGTCTTAGAGCAATGCGCCCTGCGGTCGTTTGAACTATATTTTAGCGTAGGTGACGCAGAGTAAAGCGGCCAGAACAGAGGGATTTATGTGCCTTTAAATACAAGTGGAGGGGGGAACCACTCAGTTCTGGACTGCTGACTGCCAGGACTGCCACGCATTTCCTCGAACTGCCATCAGACTGCCGTGGCAGTCCTCGAACTTCATGAAAGTCCGTCGGATTGCCAAGAAATCCCTGGACTGCTAAAACAGTCCAGTCGGACTTACAGGCTGCGAGGTCGGACTTCCAGGTAGATTTATAGATATTAGTCCATAAGACTGCCGAGGAATCCTTGGACAACTGTAGCAGTCCGGTTGGATTGCTTGACCGTGGAGTCGGACTGCCAGACTGCAAGGTCAGATTGCCGGGCTGCTGAGCCTTGCTGGACTGCAAGGTCGGACTGCCAGACTACAACATGGGATTTCTGGACTGCAAAGTTTAAATTAAAGTAGTGAACTAGATATTAATCAGTACTAGATTAACATTAGATTGCATTAACATAACTTACTTCAACGAAAACTACAACACGCAGAAATTGTATGTTTCCTTCATGATTGAATTTCTGCCATTTGTACTAGCATTAGCAAACCTCCATTAAGATTGTAAATAGTCTTATTTTTTCACCATTACTTTGTCATTCACCACTGGTAATGGTTTTTTCACCATTACTTTGTACGTACTCCAACACATACAACTATTAACTGAACAAAAAACGGCTTCGCCATTTAGAAAAAAAACCATTAGAGCTTGTATCCTCATACTCACAGTCGTGAAGGTACACGAATAAAAACGGATTAGAGTTCACTCGAACGCAACGAACTATAATTTGAACTTCAATTCCAGAGAACAATGACTGTTTTGATGCAGTGGTTATGTATGAACGCAGTTTGTGTTTGAAATCTTTAATGTTTGTGTGCGCTTAATTGTGTATTATACAGGTTTTTTTGTCAACATTTGTCAATGTTTGTTGTTTTATATTTTAAGTGTATTTCGTGTCAGTGGCTATGTTTGTATTTTGTGTGCATTTATAGTTTCTGAAACAAGCAGACTCCTAGTTAGGCAGTTTTTTTGCTTGTGTTTGATGGATTCTGTTTTAGTCCCAGTTCATGTTACGTGTTCATTTTGTGTAGGTATTTTTTATTGTTTTTATTTTGTAAGCATTTTGCTGTGTATAGCGTCTGTTTTGTGTTTGTAGATTTATGTTTTCGTTGTTTCATGTGCATGTCAAAATCCTTGTTCCCTGGAATTGGAGTTCAAATTATAGTTCGTTGCGTTCGAGTGAACTCTAATCCGTTTTTATTCTTGTACCTTCACGGCTGTGAGTATGGGGATAGGAGTTCTAATGGTTTTTTTTTTTCTAAAGGGCGAAGCCGTTTTTTTGTTCAGTTAATTTGTTGGCTTTTTTTCCGCTTCCTTTTTATTGAAATTGGTACGGTTTGGCCTATCTTGTCTACGGCATGTCCACTGCCTACCCAATTTTGTTTGCGAAAAACGGAACATTAGAAATAAGTATTACTCTTCAAGTTCTGCCTAAGCTTTGACCCAAGTTCATGTATCAGCTAGCGTGTGTTTAGATTTAGCATGTATCAGCTCAATGTGTAGTGGATTCGGTATTGTTGCAGGCAGATGCAGTATCATGGCAAACAATCGAGGAAACAATTCAACTGGATTCCCGAAGCCCGCATTAAAAAAGAAAATAAGTAATTCAGTCATGTCGGCCGCCCAATTTTGAGGTCGTAGGCCTCAAAATTTAACACTTCACACCGTATGTTTTAAAACTGAAAGATTTAAGCGAAAACCAAGGCCAATTCATTTTGGTTCTCGACATCCTAACTGTGTCCGACATTGCTAACTCACAGAAGATACCACGACAATGTTACTTTCCTCGTGCCCAAGCATTGTTGCCTCTTGGAGTCAGGGAGCTTGGATTATATGTAGCTTTGATAGGGTGGACCCACTTACTATTAGGGCGCGTTTATGCAACCACTCGCCTTTGCATTCTCGCAGCTAGAAGCTAGAAATCATCTGAAATTCCAACATGGTGGCGGTTTTATCTATGCCAGTTCGCAACGAAACGAGTCAGTAATTGAGTTTAGAAGCGATTGGGAAAACTATTTCGTCAGAAGGAATTCTTTATCTTAAGTGTCACGAATTACAAGACTGCAAGCATGTGCTCAAACGATGCCGGATTTAGCTAATCGAGGACGGGTTGGCAATGAGACCTTTGCCATCGCGAATAAATTTCAGCTACGAGAATGCAAAGGCGCGTTTACGCAACGACTCGCCTTTGCATTCTCGCAGCTAGAACTCAATCGCGATGCAAAGGTGACATTGCCATGGTAACAACGCTAAATGGATTAGCTAAATCTAACATCGTTTAAGTAAATACTTGCAGTCTTATAATCCGTGCCAATAATATAAAGAATTCCTCATGACGAAACAATTTTTCCAAACGCTTCTGAACTCACGTTATTTGTTGTTTTCGTTGCGAGGCGGCAGACATAAAACCGCCGCCATGTTGGAAATTGAGGTGATTTCTAGCTTCTAGTTGCGAGAATGCAAAAGCGAGTGGTTGCGTAAACGTGCCCTTAGGTCGCGTTTACGCAAGGACAGTTTTCTAGCTTTACTAGCTTTTACTTGGTCAATATTAAATCTGCCGGCTGCTTCTCGCTATTGCCGGAGAATGCGGCTTTCGAGTTGTCTACACGTAGTAACCATGGCAACAACGCGGACGCAAATCTCCTCGTGCCTCGCGAGACAACGTACGATGCATGCAACACGACAGCGTCGATTTATGACAACTAGAAAAGAATTTTTGCTGGAGTACAAGACGACGGACAGTTTTCTGAATGCCGGTATTCGATGTTTTGCCTTCGATTCGACAACCCCGAAATGGACGCCATGTTGGATTTTGAATTCTCGCTGTGAGTAGCTATTTATTCTACCGTCGTTTGATCACTGCTAGAAGCCCTTAGGGCTCGTTTACGCAACGAGACCTTCTCGCTCGCCGGAAGCTATTTGCTAGACAACCGTTATTTATTTACGATTAATTTCCCGTGTCTATTAAATGAATGCGGTAATAGACAACAAATTAAATGTATTATAAATAACAACACGGACAAGGAACAAAGTACACCAGTCATTTTAAACATTGCTACAACATTGTTGCCATTTCACGCTATTTCCAAAATTTGCTATTCTCGCTGAAAAAACAGCTCCTAGCAGTGATCAAACGACGGCAGAATAAATAGCTACTCGCAGCGAGAATTCAAAAACCAACATGGCGTCCAATTCGTAGTTATCGAATCGACGGCAAACCTTCGAATGCCGGTGTCCAGGAATTTGTCCGTCGTCATGTACTGCAGTAAAAATTGTTGTCTTGTTGTAATAAATCGACGCTGTCATGTTGCAAGCATCGTACGTCGTGTCGCGAGGCACGAGGAGAAAATTTGCGTCCGCGTTGTTGCCATGGTTACTACGTATAGACAACTCGAAAGCCGCATTCTCCGACAAAGGCGAGAAGCAGCCAGCAGATGTAGTATTGACCATGTAAAAGCTAGTAAGCGAGAAAATTGTCCTTGCATAAACGCGCCCTTACGCTGTACCGCGAGAAACCGTGAGAGATTTTTGGAGTTGCTTTGCATACTTCAAACGCGTCTGACGTTTCTGCTCCCATTTTTCACGCCATTTTACCGATTCTTGCATCTCATTGGCTTTTGATTTTTTCGATGAATCGACACAAAATTGGACTAACAAACGAACAAGTACGCATCATCAAACGTAAGCCGGACCGCTCCAATTGCTTAAATTGTTTTAAAGTGCAATAACCTACCAGTACAATCGACAATGCGACTGAAAATCGCAACGTTTGTTATCAGAAGAAGAGCACCGTTTTTTTTTTTTTTTTGTTTCTTTTTTTTTGGTTGTATTTTGTTTCTGTAAACCTAATCTTGTTGAGAGCGTACGACTGAGGGTCACGGCTCTTGAATAAAGAATTTGAGTGCACCGTCACAAGCGACCATCGTAAACGCATGCCATTGTTTTGGTTTCAACGCAACTACGTCACCTACTCTCGTCTCGGGTGATCTGGTAAGAATTTTTCGTTAGTTTTAATAATGTGTAATTTAACGTTCAGCAAAGATTGAGCGATCAGATATTTCATAATTATTCATTAATTTCGTTAAAAACTACTGGCTAGTTAAAACAAACCTTTTTGTTGGCTTCGAAAAACCAAGCGTCGTCTGCTTCGAGGATTGGTTTGGGAGCAAAAACGTCATTAACTGAATCTCGCTCGTGTATACCTTACCACAAGAAATAGTTGTCCTATAGCTCAGACGCGTTCACCGAGTGGGGCCACCCTATCAAAGCTATGTATAATCCAAGCTCCCTGGTTGGAGTGAGCTATAATCCGATCTTGTGTACCTTGCCAATTGTTGCCCCATTGTTACATGTATTGCATGCATTACATGCATTGCATTCTGGGGCCTCGCCGTCGCAGCCGCCTGTCCAATTTTTTTTTAATTATCGTGCGTAAACGAACTCTAATATACATGGCCGTGTAAATTTAGGAAGCACCACAAAAATTGAAAAAAACATTACTGCAAAGAATTTTTCATAAATTTTGTTCTTCGTATGTTATTGTTTGTTATATTAATATTATTGAACAGCACGATTAAAAAAGTTCTAAGAATGAGTTGGAATGAGTAAAGATTATATATTTTGCCATACTACTGATCTGTACATTGAACCTGCAAGTGCTTGCTTCCATTATACCCGATTAAATAAAAAATAAATAAACCTGTTTAAACCAATATTATTATAGTGAGAGTCCAGTGGCGTAACTACAATGCTGCAGGGCCTGCAGTCGTAGGGGGGCGCAGAGGAACTGGGGGTGAAGATGAAATGGAGGAAAAAATATACGTTTTTATGGAAATATAAATAAACTATTACTGAAACAGATTATTTAATATTTACATAAATTTTATCCAAAATATATTACCAATTTAAAGTATAGATTCTAAATTTCAATGAAATATAAAGGTAAGACCTTACGTTTACAGTAAACTGAAGCTTTCAGCTTAACTTAACGAATGTATGGAAAGTATCGGGTGTGGTGCACAGCCAGTATCATAAAATGCTTAAATAAGTGTATGTTAATTAGGTGTCTTAGTAACAGAGGCTATTGTGGTTGATGTTGCACCATACGAATACGCTTGTTTAATGAATTGTAAGAACGCATCGCATGGTTTCAATGACTTGACCTAGACTGAGCTGCTAACAAAAATACGCCAACTTCAGCGTAGCTAAGTAACTGGATGGATGCTTGATATAGCTTGAATCGTTATTATCTGTGTGTGTATATATATACAGCAAGCTGTAGGCGATGTTTGGTACACGGGGAAGGCAGTAATTGTGACGCCCAATCCAAGCGCGGGATATTAACGCAATAGGGCGTGCATGTTCATTCTTTCACGGCGCAATGAAAAAGGGCGAACATGTTCATTCTTTACACAGTAGCAACGATAAACGGCGAGCAAGCCCCCAAGAGCAGCATCTTAACGCAATAGGGCGCGCAAGTTCATTCTTTTTCACGGCATCTCTGAAAAAGAGGAAGCATGTTCATTTTTGAAACAGTATAGCCTAGCAATGAAAAAAAAAGCGAGTGTGTTCATTCTTTGCACGGTCGTAATGAAAAAGGGCCAGCAATGTGAAGGGTAATGTTGATTAACAGTAACAGTCGGTTATAAAACGAAATATTATGACGTGTATTGTGATGGAAAGCTCAGGGCAAGCCAACGCTGGACCCCCAACAGAAACAAACGCCAATGCAACAACAAACGCGACATGCTTTCTCGTGCTAGAGACCCCAGCTAGTTAAAACTTTAAGTGAATATAGAGGTTGCGATAGCCATTTAGCTTTCCGACAAAATGCCCCCTGAAAGAAAGCATACGTGAGAATTGGAAGGCGCTGCATAACCGTACAAAACATCTAGAAGCGTGCTAGCACTACGCCAATAAAGTTAGTTACAGATAGTTAATATTATCATATCAAAAAACCAAAACTGGTAAAAGGAGCCGGCAAGTTCCGAATGGTTCGGCCCTTCAAAGGAGTGATATCACCAAAACATTCGCCAAGTTAATCGCACCGCTTAATAGTTCGAAGGTTAAATGAAAACTAGAACATTGCTACTTTCGGTAGCAATGTTCAAGTTTTCATTTAACGTCCGAAGTATTATTCGGTGCGATTAAGTTGGCGAATGCTTTGGTGTGTTGATATCACTCCTTTGAAGGGCCGAACCATTCGGAACTTGGCAGCCCCTTTTACCAGTTTTGGTTTTTGATATATCACTTCTTTTTTTTTTTAATTGTGTATTTACTCAACTCCACTACCGTGCAGATTTGTAATAAAGTGCCACGTCAACAAGAAATTGGTTTTCTACACTTTGCCCTACGGGCCGAACCATTCTCAACTTAGTCACCTCTTTATATAGGTTTTTGGTTTGGTTTAAATTTTGTTGTAATTTGTTTTATTTCGGTAGTTTTGGTGTGTTGATATCACTCCTTTGAAGGGCCGAACCACTCTCAACTTGGTGGCCGCTTTACCAGTTTTTGGCTTTATTTATTTTGCTTTGGTTGTACAGTTAGTTTATTTTTCGTGAATTGGACGTGTTGAGGGTCAGATTTTGCATTGAAAGCAGCTTAGCTGGCATTCCTACACGAGTTAATTTTTGTCAGGTGGGTCATTGCTCTTGATTTCAACACAATTTAAGCTTTTGTACCGCATTATTATTTTTCCCCAAGTATACCTGAAATGTGCCCAACTATGCTTCAAGATGGCGTCGCGCTACAATGGTTTATAACCTCGACAGTTGAATTGATGTGAAGTTTGTTGTGATGTTTGCTACCTAACTTCGCGCGACACACTAGCGTGTGTCTAGATTTTATTAGTCATCAATGGCATCAAGGTGTTGTGTCAACAATGGTATTAAATATTACGTTAACGTTAGCGTCTTTTACACCAGCTGTTGAGCCAGAATGCCAGAAAGCTGGGGAAAAGTGCAGATCTGTGGCGTTCTGCTGATTTAATGTTACAGATTAGATTCTTTAAACCATTACAGTTATCGTAATAAACAGTTAAATACTAGTACATCCTTGTTGTAATGCTGATAATACTTTAATTTGACAGCAAGGTAGAAAAATAAATTTAGATGTAGTTGTCAACACATTTGTAAAAATAAAAGAAAGACAAAACTAATTTTAAACGCAACCACAAGCTAGAAATACAAGTTGTATATACGTGTAAGTAAACATTAAATTTAAAAAATTTAAATATTAAAATACACCTTTGATTTGTCATAAAATGGTTTTGCGGGTCCCTGGGCGTTGGACGCACATTGGAATTTTGCAGGGGGGGGGGGGGGCGGCGCCGCAGTGTGACATAGTTACGCCACTGTGAGAGTCGATTTGTTTTCTTTTGCGCATACAGTGATCAATATGGCTACTAACGCCCGTGAATAAATACTAAGTACTAAGCTCGAAAGTTATGAACGATTGTCCGAACAAGTAGCCCAAGTATACGTTAATTTCGCCTGACGCCATTCGACTATATAACTTTGTTGTCTAGTAATTACGCATCAGTGGGGCCGCGTGCCAACTTCAAGGACCTAGAATAATTTACACGAACGCCCAGTCATTGGTCAGTTGGTGGTGACGTCAGCCGCTGACGAAGGCTATATAGTTACCAGAGATAGATCAGTGGATGGATGATGTCAGTCGACTGAAGAAAAAATAACGAACTTCGTACGTATGCTACGAACACAAATCTTTGATTATTTCTAGTGGGGGGTTTCCCCGACGGATTCGACCCATTTTTTAACTTACACCTACAAATGTGCCATAGAACCTGTGTGCAAAATTTGACAGAAATCGTTCTATAGCGTTTGAACCGATAATTCGTTCAAACGCTATAGAGCGAACACACAGACAGACAGACTGACAGACAAACCGTTCGCATAAGTCTAATCGACTCTAATAAAACCAGTGACATTAATAATTTTTTTTTGCAAAACTTTTCTACTAGTTTGGTAACTTTTTTCTAACCCCTCCCTTCCCCCCCCCCCTCAAAAAAAATAAGGGTCTTAAAAAATCATGAACCCCAGCATGAGCAATAAATAATTTCAGATCTTTTATAGCACGATCTTGACACACGCTAAGTGTTTCGCGCCAAATTAGACAACAAACTTCACATCAATTCAATTGTCGAGGTTGTAAACCATTGTAACGCGGCGCCATAGCGTTTTATATCTTGATAGTTAGGCACATTTCAGGTACTTGGGGAAAAATAATAATGCGGTACAGAAGCTTAAATTGTGCTGAAATCAAGAGCAATGACCCACCTGACAAAAATTAACTCGTGTAGGAATGCCAGCTAAGCTGCTTTCAATGCAAAATCTGACGTTGTAAATGTGTTACTATTTGCTAATTCGCTCATCTCCATGTTAAATCCGATAGGGTGATTATTCATCGATACCGAGATAACGGGAAGGCTTCCAGTTATGAAATTGGACGAATGGGTGCAGTACAATACGATCTGCGTACCTTTTATGATTTGGAGCCTGGGGACGTAACGTGGATGGCGTGGGAGGGCGCGTAAGCACGAAAATATTGTTATAACCATTGTTAGTATTGCCGGCATCGTCTCTCATTGGACGGCCAAAGTTCGGACAATGACAACGTGTATACTGACGTGCGTGCTTAGACACACACTAGTGTATCACGATAAATCTAAACAACGTTATTGTATCACGTCCAATTCACGAAACATAAACCAACTGTCAAAACAAAGCAAAATAAACAAAGCCAAAAAGTGGTACAGTGGCCACCAAGTTGAGAGTGGTTCGGCCCTTCAAAGGAGTGATATCAACACACCAAAACTAACAAAATTAAAACCAAACCAAAAACCTATAAAGAGGTGACTGAGTTGAGAATGGTTCGGCCTATAGGCAAAAGGTAGTAGCAAATTGTTGAAAACCAATTTCTTATGAAGTGGCACTTTATTACACATCTGCACGGTTGTGGAGTTTGGTCAAAGCACAATTAAAAAAAAAAAGAAGTGATATCATATCAAAAACCAAAACTGGCAAAAGGGGCCGGCAAGTTCCGAATGGTTCGGCCCTTAGGGGCCATTCAAAAACCATGTGGTCGGCCAGGGGGTGGGGGGGGGGGAGGTCGGCTTTCGCCCATAAGCAACCACAATAGGGGGAGGGGGAGTTTCCAAGTAAACCACGTGGCTATTGCATTAAAGGGAAAGTCCTTATCTCCAATGGATTGGTCATTTACCGTACAAGAGTCTCTACGCATAGCATCTCAGTCAGCCTTAAATCTATATAATAATGTCGGAGGCCGGCTAAAAGGAAGACTAAAAGGAAAACCACTTCTCCCCTCCTCACGCCCGCATTGAAAATGCACTCTCCCATTCTACCTGCAGCCAAACAGGAGCCAGGCATGAGTGGTCGATCAATCTGACAAGTCGTCGGTAAGAGTGCCGGAAAAATGTCCCGGGAAATGTGACCGGCCCTCTAGTTGTTCCTATATCGACCTTAACGTCTCGGCCCCAGTCAACCGAACTATATCCCGCATTGTGGTGAAAGATACCAAGGCTTGTCGTAGAAATCTTCAACAACGTAAGACTGCATTTCCCTCACTAGTACTAATTTATTTCAATAGTGTACGGCTAAAATGTCGAGTGCTTCACTGGGACAATTCAATGCAGTGATGGCCTACGTATTAATGAATGCATAAAGTTACAATTTTCTACTTTCCGTCACAGTTACAAATCACGGAAGAATTTAGTCTAGCTGCCGTTGCAGATCGCCAAAAAAATTGGTGAAAATATCTGACACGATGAATCAAAACAGCTGCGTTTATTAAAAGCGAAAGTGGAGTATGGGGGTACTTTGTTGGGTTTGTCGTGTCGAACACTCAATTCACCAAATTTGGTACAATAACACAAATTATTATACGAAGTAGTACCGCACTTGTCGAAAACACATTATTAAAGTGTAACATTAAATGAAATAATTAAAAATTGCGCCGTAAGCAATTTTCATATATATTTTATTTAACCTTCGAACTATTACTCGGTGGGATTAGCTTGGCAAAAGAGCTTGGCGTTTGATATCATGACTTCCCACGGCCGAAAAGCATGGCGGGAATCCTTAACAAGTTTTGTTTTGGGGGAGATACTGACTACTGACTACTGACTCCTCATTTCGCTCATATAAAATAAATTATGCGACAGATACTAATGAAATTTGGTATTCAACACTTTTAACTCCAATACGTGCCTTTTAAGGTTTGACGTTTGGGGAGGCATTAACTAAAAAGATTGCAATCATTTGTAATGCTATTTTTCGGTATGTTGGGAAAACGCCACCGGTGATCAAAATAAGCATAACTCGTTATTAGTGTTAACGAGTAACAATGCAAACGGACTGCCAGAACGGCAACACAACATTGTTGATAAAATGCACGCACTACTTCTTAGTAGTAGGGCGTATGGCTTCGGGCCACTAAGCTCTTAACAAATTCGCGCTACTTATTGTTGATGGTTGAATAAAAAATAAATCAGCAAACGCTTTAATTTATATGATTGAAGTCCTCACTCCAGCAAAACTAAAAAAAATTAATATCTCCGTTCGTAATCACTGACCACATAAGTTTTCATCGAATGCTGATATTGGTTTTGTTACAAAAAAAACAAAAAAACAAACTGAAAACTTCGTTGTTTCACAATTGTTCGTCCCCTTTGTTCTTGTTCAAGCTTTTACATTTGAAATTCTTCGAACACCATATTTTCAGTAAATTTAGCCTTAATTTGGAGGTGGAGGGGAGCGGCGAGTAGGAGAAATCGTATTGCGCTGAGGGTACGTGAGGTTGACTACTTTAAATTTATTTACACTCTTTAGGTGTATTAAAGTTAAAATAATCACACGAAAATTGTGACAAAGTCTACATTAAATATAACACTGCAATTTCATGTGGATTTACTGCGTAATTTTTTGGTCCAATGATTTATAACAATCATTGGAATGTTTGTTACTATATACTAGAAATGTGCGTATGTAGTCAGTGGAAAAGAGCCAGTTTCCACAATCAGCCTTCAGCTACCACAGCATAATGGAAGAATCTGGATTAAACGTACAAAATTATTTACCATTGTTTTGATATTATGTATATACGAAAAACTAATGATGAAAACTAATTATAGAATAAATAAATTCATTCAGCCTTATTTCAAGGAAATACATACACCAAATTTTATTCGAATCGGTTCATGCTTTTGGCCGTAACTACGGTAGTGTTCAACAGACAGACATGAAGACAGAGTAGGACTGACGTGGTCAATGGTCACGAGGAATCTTTACCCAAGGGTCCAGAGCCCTCTGTTGTGAAATATGTTAATTAGGACTGGCGAAACAAAACAAAAAACTGGGTCGTGATGCGTCGAACCATTAATGGGCCCACCCTTTTACCCCTCACAAATTTGTACCACCGCCCAAGTAAGGAGGGGAGCGGAATGTTTTCTTCTGACTCGAACTCTGTTTTCGAGAAAGATTTGCATTGAGATCGAGAAAGTGCTTATTTACTAGCGTTTTATAATGATCTTTTTTTTATTATTATTATTATTATTATTGTTTGTAATTTTAAATCTGTGGGTAAAACTTATTGGTTGCAAGCAAGTATTTTCTCAACCCTCAGCTAACCCATAACCGCCTAGATACGAACGTACGCCTTCAACGTATAACAGCGAAAAACTAAGTCCCAGAGCGAGCTTTGTGAGGGGTCCCGGGGACCCCGAGCAAAGCGGGCAGTCACAGCCCAGTGGTCAGCGTCGTCAACTCCAAACCAAGAGAATACCGGTTCCAATCCGAGAACCGACCCGAGTCTCTCTAAAAAAAGGGTCTGAAAATTCTTTTAGGCGGTTATGGGCTAATATCGAACCAATAAAACTTACGTGAGTCTTCCTGTTACGGATTTTTAAAAAATCTGAGAGTCGGAGGCCAGGAGGAATATCCCGCCCTTCCCTCCATGGCCAGTCCGCCACTGTAAAAACAGGACATCATTCGCTTTGCTCACTCGTTTAATAAGAAACAACACCACAAATAAGTGTAATAAAATACTGTAATATATCGCACCCGAAAAGCAGCGAGGCTATGCGCGCCTCACATTCAATGTACCGTCCAGATTCCAGCAAAAAAAATCGGTGTACCTTCCAGATTGCCGCGACGACTCACTTTGTACTGTTCTTCGCGATAAGAGGGGAGCCAACTTGATATCTACGTGTAGCCTCTAACCGACCGGAATATTGAAGAGCTGACTTGCCGAAATGCGCAGTTACACGCATTTGTCAGCGGCAATTTTTCGTTCGAAGACACACATTTATGCTGACGTAGAGCTGACATCATCCACTGATCGTGTACTATCGGGCGACGGTTTTTCACTGAAGGACCTGGATAAAGGTTAGCCAAGTGTTTTACTCAAAATCTTATTTTTTTTTAGCATAATACTCTTTGAGCTTCTACACTGCAACTCTCCCACCACGAGACTTTAAGTTCCTCGGATCATAATTGAACAAATGTGTCTGGTTTTTGAGGAGATGTCGCTGACAGAAATCGCACCTACCCGTTTTTTGGGCACAACCACATTAATTCTACGTGTGACACATCAAATTAAAAATACGGCAGATTAAATTTTGGTTGCTTCTTTCTAGCTGATAACCTTTTTCGACGTAACTCAATAAAATAATAGTAATTGATTGTCACATTCTAGCCACTACTGGAACATCGCAACCAAAAAAAAAAAAAACAAAAGGATTCCGTTAACGATACACCTTAGCATCATTTGAAAAAATAATGCTTTGAGGGATTAACTTCAGCATGGCAACGAAGCCTTGCCCCCCCCCCCCTCAAAAAACGGCCCTCAAAAAACGCAAAATGTGTCGGCTTCCAGGGCTCTGCCTTGGGCCCCGCTGGGGGAGCTTACAGCGCTCCCCCAGACCCCCAAGCTGGTTTCGCCGGACCCTGCTAAAGTGGATCATATTTCAATAAGAAAAAAATGTTCATTTTCTTTGCCCTTCCCCTGTCGGGGAATCATTGCCCCCCTACCTGGCGTTGGCTGGCACCACTACTGGACAACTAAAATTTAGGCCTAAAAGCAAGAATTTATAGGGTATTAGACCAGCGGCAGCATTGCCAACCTGCTTGAGTATTGTTAAAAACTATCGTTCTTATGATTGATTGACTTACAATTAAATGCTTATTATTAACATTTGTAATTTAGGGAAGGCACTTTGCGCAGCAGTAATTATTGTTGTAAACAATGTCAGAATTATTAGCGGCGGCAGCCCCACCAACGTAACAAACGTGCCGTTTTATTTTTAGTCGGCGGCGATGGCTCACATCTTTAGTGTCGGATGTGGAAGGAAGCTAAAAATAACTATAAACAGACACTAAGTGATGGAGCAAACGAAAGCCTATTAAAATAAATATGCTATACGTAGCGTTTGCCTATTTGAAGAAAAAAGCGAAAATAAGACAAAGGCCTGCAAATAACAGCAGTACGTCACACCAAAACGCAAAGAGCCCAAACTTAGCCGAGTGATAATTTTTCCCAGATTTTTAAGGAGCATGGTACAGTCATTAAAATAAACACTAAATATAAATTTGAAATAAAGGTCTGTTCGCTCCGCCTACAATAGGCCCAAAGCCTGTTTCCTAGTATTGATAATGACAGCTTGAAAACCTTTTAAACACTCATGGATCGAGAAGGGGGCAGTATAGGGGGGCCCCCAGAAGTTAAGGTGTTTTGAGAAATTTTTAGATTGCTGTAAGTGTCATATTTTAGGCGCCAGAATGACTTTTTCCTCCAAAAAAGACGGTTTTTTTGGTGATGGGGGGGGGGGGGGGGGGGGGGGGGGGGGGGGGGGGGGG
>JAHWFP010184144.1:47600-64022 GCA_023313725.1 Lithobius niger | reverse complement strand
AAAAATGTTATAGCTGTGAAAATTAAATACATGTGCATTCCAAGGTTGTTGTGAGTTTTGCCTTGCCAGGCGACACATTTTACTACCCTTAAAATGTTTGTATCTCCTCCTCCCACGTCGCGTTTCATCCCGCCAACTCGAACCTTTGCTCACCAGAAAAAAGATTTCACACTGATCTCTTCTTTTGGCAACAAAGCGGTTTGCCACTTTACAAAATTATGGACTGGAAACGCATGAAAGGATTTTCTTACCACGTCCTGGGATGAGGAATTTTCATTATGAAAACGCATCCCATTACATTATTTACCAACTCGTGGGATGCGTAAAAAAACAACGTAGCAAGGTAAATAACAACAAAGCCACACCAAAATCAGTTACTCAAGCAGCAATTTAAAAGATAACTCACAACCTCTTAGACCGGGTAGCTTTAATTTTTTTTTGTAACACAGTTCAGAAAGGCGGGACGGATCTCGCTGCGAAACTGCGATTTTGTTTAAAGTGGCTTATTGTTGGTCTGTTGTTGTTAGGTTAGGAGAATTAAGTCGGATCAAACGGATTTATTTCTGTGCGCAGTTGGGCTGCATGGAAAGCTATGTACCGAGTTTTGCTGGACTGTTTACGGAAAAAATTATGCGACCGGGTAGGCAACGTGTGGTACTTCTAGTATGAACGTATTTTTGTTTCGCGCGCGTTGTTCAGCATTACTATAGGGCAGTGACATGCCGTAGTAGTATTGCACATAACTCTATGGTGGAGCCAGTAACTGGGTTAGCTGCAAGGTGCACTGGAGGGGGAAAATAAGGGCGTCTTACTGGAGATAATGCTGTGGATAAGAGTGGATTTCTTAGGCCTATAACGCGCGATTTTTGTCGATTTGTTGGCAGTTGCTGACATTTTTAAGCAAGTGGAAACTTTATTTTCAGATTACAACCTCGCAGCATAAGGGATTGAAGAAAACAACAGTTTTTTAAACCTATGAAATCCGCTCTCAAAGCACTGCCTTGACTAGAAGTGCCGTTTTTTAACCCTCCATTTCAATCTAGTGCCCCTTGCAGCTATCTCTCTTGTAGCCAATATGACGTCACTTGCCGCTGCTCCATAGGAATAATCGATCAAGAATTGCTAACGTTGGAGCAATTGCTTAAGCCTATTTTCAGATTAGTGTACTTAACCCACAAAGTTGTTTATTTTGCGTTTACAAATTTTGCTTTATTTGTTTACTGTGCATTTCTTTAGCTTAAAATAACACTCGGTTTCCTAATATAGCTGAGCATCACGAGTTTAGCTTGCTGTAGGAAGCTGGTTTGCATAATAAACGCTTTTTTTTTGTAATATATACTTTCTGTAATGAAACTAATCTGCACATTCGCTTTACGTAAAAACTTACTATTAAAACCTGTAATGTAATAAGTTGTCTTACCTTTCATGAAGTGTTTTAATTATCTCCAACCTTTCTTGTTATTTCTTCTCGTTGCTATGCTTCTCCCAAATTTAAATCTTTAATGGTGGCGTAATGTCCTTATAGTTGCAGGGAAATAGATGCCATATTATTGAGTTACCTTACTGTAGTAATTGCGCATAAATTGTTTGATTTTCAGCATAACGCTTAATTTTGCTTAACTTAAAAGAACCTAATGAGTTTTGGTTTTCATTGCTTCCTCACGTGAGGGAGCCGGAGAGAAAGTCATTATTGACGCGCGTGCTTCATCTATTACATTGACCATGTGTCCCAAAGGAAATAAAATCGTCTCAGGGGCCGATGGCTATGATGCCTGGGTTCTATTGCACACTCACTATAGGTACCTACCCAAAAAAAACAACTCTACGATTTTTATGGGTATGTGGGCGTCCTATATAATTTATTAACTAAATGGTAGGTACATATAGAGTGTAATAGAACTCAGGCAGCATAGCCATCGGCCCCTGAGACGATTTTATTTCCTTTGGGACACATCGTCAGTCTAATAGATGAAGTAAAATCAGTGTCTTTTGTAAGCTTTTGCGACAAATCACGATTTAAAAAAAATATGCATAATTATATCATCCGAATGGGACAAGTTGAAAACTTGCAAAAACAATAAAGAAGGCTTAAAACACTAAATGATGAGTGTTTTGGGAAACGGGAGGGCAGAAATGCCACTTATCCGGTCCGATGCTAAAGATGGAAGGAAACCATCACCTCCATTGACTGGTTCATCGAACTTGACGGTTAGGATGTCGACATAGAATTGTGGATGATTTTCTCCGTGAACTCGTTAAAAACTTTATTCCTTTAGTCCATCCTGCCTCCAGCGTCCGTCCATCTTGGCTTGATCAGGACATTCACCAGCTCATCGATAGAAAAAAAGAACACGTTTTCTGTTGTATGCGCAGTGATCCCATCCCTGCAA
This sequence comes from Lithobius niger, assembly GCA_023313725.1. Lineage (NCBI taxonomy): Eukaryota > Metazoa > Arthropoda > Chilopoda > Lithobiomorpha > Lithobiidae > Lithobius > Lithobius niger. Next base: position 61,632 of record JAHWFP010184144.1, on the reverse strand, counting down.
ACCACGCCGTCTTTAAAGACGCCTGAAGTAAAGCTGTTTCTGTCTTTTGGTGTGGTCGCCTCAACTTTGAGGAATACCTCATTCTTAGATCCCAAACTGAACTTAAGGCCCGTTTCTCCTAAATTATATACCACACGCATATGGTTCTTGGCGTGGATTCCGAACAATGAACCATTCTTACAAAGCCATTGTCGAGAGAACTCACCACTAGTGGATTCTCCGAGAACTAGTGGGTTCTCCGAACAATGAACCAAATAAAAGTTTGCCGAAAGAATAGTTTCGTTGTTGTCTGAAGGGGTATTTCGGAATCAAGCTAGAATGCAGTGACAAGCAAATTTTATGCTTTTTCATGCTTATTTTTACCATTTTTTTTTACTTATGAGTAATATAACCAAACCAATTCATGAGTAATATTTCTTTGTTATTTTGTTTGATTTGAAATGCGTTGACGTAACACAACAAACTCAAAAATACACCATAAATCATAAAATACCCCATCAATCATAACATGCAACGCACCCACATCTCGAACCACATGCTAACGATCAGTTAGTAAAGTATCTGTCATACTTTGAATATTTTAAATTTATTTGTTAAAGATAGAGCTTTCAACTACAGTGTTTATTTGTTAATTTGTTTATTATTCGTTTATTTTTCGTTAATTTATTTGCATTTAAAACTGTGTCGGATTGGGCCGCCCGTTAACCCGGGGATCCCCGGGGAGGCCCCCACTGCAGGAGGGCGTTATTCCCCCCCCCCCCCCCCCAAAAAAAAAAAAACTAGTTGAAATTAATTTGTATAAAAATTGCATCTGTCAGTAGCACGAAAACGTTTCACTTTCTTGCCAGTTTTTCAAAATAAGCTAGGGACCTGTGCTCGGCATTCCTCCACACCCCCCTCAACATACTCACTACAAGAGGCCATTGTGGCTCTTTTGAAAAAATTTTTACTGATTTCGTACGAAAATTGCATTTCTAATTTTCAGGAAAACGTTTCAAAGTAACCGATTTCTTAAAAATAAGGTAGTTTGCCGGGGTTGCTGGGGAAGCTTACAGTGCTTCCAAGACCTCCAGGGCCAGCTACCTCGTGTGAGGGGGCCACGAGGCCCCTGCAGTACATGCCCGGGGAGACCCGACCCTTTCCACACTGATTTGAAATACATTAGCTGAATACAACAAAATCATAAAATACCCGTGGGAACACAACACTACAACCATTTAACACCAATCCTAATTGTAAACATTAACCGGTTCTACTTGAACACTAAACAATTTAGTTCGTGGATAGCTCTCACCCTACCCAATGAAGGTTGCCTCCCAGAAAAGCTTATTGCTAGCCATGTTGACACAACCGTCATGTTGATTTTTTTTAAATATATTTGTTAAATAAAGCGCTTTCAAATACATGTTTATTTATCGAACACGTCTACACGTATCAATTAATAAATGGACAGCATATATCACTGACGGAGTCCATTTGGCTCTCCGTCCTGTAATTACACGTTTATTGTCTTAACCACTTAACTGGTCAAGATTCCGAAAGCATCCATCATCGCACAACGCCCAATAACCCAGTCAGCCAACAAAGGTTCGTTACTTTTATTTATTGATTGTTACTCGATTCCGAAGTGCCCCATCACCGTTCATACCTCGGAAACTCAACGCCAAGTTCTCTGAAGGGAGTGTTCGTCGTTGAGTTTTCGCGGAATGAACGGTGATGGGGCACTTTGGAATCGAGTTACAATCACTAAGCACGTGTACAGAACCCTTCACCAAACAAACAATAACAATGCTGTCTTTGTGTTAACATTGTTGCACGCACAGTCGCCTTGTCAACCTTCTGAATTAAAGAACGTCAGCACGATTTGTTCTTTGTTGCAGCCACGACTCGAACAATATGCGGTTGGTATAAGCAGGATAACCAACGGCGTTTCGGGAGTTCTGGCAACGATAACTCGTGGCTGCGCCACTCGTTGATTGTTGGCAGAAGTCGCTCGGGCCGTTCGTTATCCTATGCTTAATCACTAGGGCCGTCATCAGTTCCACTGTCGACATAATGGATGCGGGCCCCGCTTTCTTTGCTGTTTGGCTGTCAATCGGATCGGATCGGATTTGCCTTGTAATTTCTAAACAATAAGAGACAGATGCTTGGGGTTTGGGCCATTGCAAAAGGTGGTGAAAAAACGGTGAAAATGGTGTCTTAAAACGTCCAAATCAGTGGACGCAAAGTGAAAATACCTTCAATTTGGTTTATTACTGCCAAACGCCGCCTGTTTATCATCAACAATCAATCTTTTAACAATCGGATGCCTTGAACAATTAGAAACGGCTTCGCGTCTAGCTGTTGATTTGAATTTGGCTCTTGCTATTGGTCCATTTTGTCACCCTGATGGTTCCTCAACCCCATGTCCGATTCCGGATTTTTCTTTTGACAATCCTTGTCCGGACTCCCGTGCTACTGCATGCAAAGTGTGGTTTGGATAGTCCTTGTGGTTTTCGCGTGATGCGCGGCCTAAGATTACATTGGAGTGTCTTCATAGCGGAGCTACGCTCCAATAACAAAAAGAGCACCTTAAAAAAACATATAAGAAAATCGTGTTTAAATATCAAGATATCGCTTCAGAATTTAACTCCTTCTTTGTCCGATTCCACCCCATCCACCTTTCTACCGATTTTCATCCCATCCTTTATAAGCTCTGTCTACCCCTTTTCCCTTTCCCTTTCGCTCGTTGAATGACGATAGCTCTTGAAACTCCAAAGGAATTTCACCGATTCTTCTTAAGAAATTCTCCTTTTACTTCTCTTGTCTCAAATACCAAGCTGCTGCTTAAATTCAGCCTTCTTAATCTTCCTAATCAACTCATGCCTGAATCAGTTCCTATGTTTTTACCAGCACATGAACCTTCGTGGGCATGCAAGTAATTGGGTTCCAGTCAATTCGGGTGTCCCACTGGGCTCTGTCTTGGGCCCTCTCCACTTTAATCTTTTCATCAATGAACTTCGTCTTCATATCAGATCCATTAATTGGAGTTATGCTAACGAGTTGAAACTGTTATCCACTCCACTCAACACATGACAATGCAAAACGATATCAACAACATTTTCGACTGGAAAATTGAAAAAAGGTCTTCTCCTCAACCTCGATAAATGCGCCATTCTTTATTTTGTGCACAATTATCCTTTCTTTTCTTACCACCTAAACGGCAGAATCATTTCTACAAAAGCCTCTCACCTTGATCTTGGCGTCTTAGTCGATATCTCAATTAAGTTCCATTCCAATGTCAACAGTATCATATCAATAACTTAAAGAAAAAGCTCATTTCATTCTCAAAAGTTACTCCCGTGTCAACCCTTCCCTTTTCGCCATGTTTTATACAGTTATTCTGAAATTGTGATGGAGTATTGTTTGCAGATTGCTCGCCCACGTTATGCCTCTTTTCTGACACGTCTGGAAGTCTGTCAGCGCCAGCTCACTAAGTGGTGTAAACTCAAGAGGGGAGGAGAGTTGAGGAAGAGATGGGAGAATGAGGAAAAGAAGGGGCAGGGATGATCGGAGGAGGAAAGGAAAGGAGCAGGTATGAAAGGGAAGAGAGTGGGGGAGAGAGACAGATGGGCACAATGTTACTGACAATTGGGAACGAATTTTTGGATCACAGGTAACGTGTTCCCAACGTTCGTTAAAATAGCATAACAAATTTGTGTCATCTTTGCTGTTATCACCTCTCCAATAGTGAAACCATAAAAAGGCGCAATACCAGTCAAACTTAAACTGAAAGATAAATTACAGTCAGATTTGTCGTATAAAATGTTTTATCTGGTTGGAAAATGTTGGTTTTTTTTTTGGAGTGTTACGAAAAATCGGAAAATCGACTATATTTAGACCCTTTTTCCCACCTGGAAGCGACTGACACCAACTAATCGAAGCAAAGTGTCAACACTGCCTATTTCAACAATTTCTTGGGTTCTTCGCCACATATTTAGTTACCCGCACCGCCATCAAAACTAGGAAAAACCGCAAATCCGTGGCTTTCAGGTTAGCTTAGTTTAGTTTATTCGGAGCTGTAGCCTAACCTATGCAGGTCATCAGCACTACCCATAAATCCTATTCACCGTATCATCCTACAGTGAAACTAACAAAGAGGCAAAAAATTAACCAATATCCCTAAAACTAACTAGTGGAGTCGCTCCCTTCGCTCGCTCATTCCACCTCGTCTCGCTACGCTCGAGGAGATTACTTGCTGCAACACTTATGATACAGACAGACCTTCCACATAAAAAACGATCAAGCAAATTATAAGAGTGTAGTATGCTATATCGGTTATCTCGAGACAAGGTCAATATTATTTTTTTACGTCCATGGAGGCAAGCAAAAAGATAAACAATTTATCAGAAAAGCGTTGTTTCGCTTCGCTCACTCAATCGGCGCAAACATTTCCTCAGAAACGTGATTGAATCAATGTGACCACCAAGAACCACACATCACTTGTACTTTGTGTTAGTATACACTTTATATGGGTTTTCTTGTTTTACTTATTTTAAGAATATTGTTCTTTACGTCCAGCGCAGTACAGATTTTTCCATGGGTGTCTTATCACTTCACTTTCTGATGATCCCTCACTTGGAGAAACATCTGCAAAACGTCAGCCGTAATCTCCTACAAAGGTGAGAGATGAAAGATTGCGATAGCAAAGTGAGACACACATTGAAAAGGTTTAGTTTACGTGGAAATCGCTCGGTTTGCTCGATCAATTCACGCACTGCCGTACTTCAGAAACACGAATGTTTCCGTGCTTCAGAATCCACGAAAATGACGCCCTTTTGCTCGCTCCGTTGGCGTCGTCTCGCTTCGCTCGAAGGGATTCCTTATTGCAGCATCTCTCTAAATAAGGTTTAGATGTCTAAGTAGTTTGTCACTATTCATCTGTGTCACACCATACTTGTAACGCTTGTATTTTGCATGTGTTTATTGGATCGACAACTATTTTTGAGCAAAGCTGCGTGTGTTTGCTGATTGTTACTGAGAACAACCAGTTATTAACTGACTCATTCCTTGTTGGTCTGATGCCGTCTAACCATTGTTGATGGACGTTCCCGTTCCCGTTCCCGTTCCCGTTCTCGTTGTTGAGGCTTCCACGAGAAAATTTGGTCAACAATCGTTCTACGTTTGTACGTGTTTTCCACCAGTTATTAAAATCATATCAAAAACCAAAACAGGTAAAAGAGGCCGCTAGGTCCGAATGGTTCGGCCGTGCAAAGGAGTGATATCAACACACCAAAACATTCGCCAAGTTAATCACACCGCTCATTAATTCGAAGGTTAAATAAAAACTAGAAAATTGCTACTTTCGGTAGCAATGTTCAAGTTTTCATTTAACATCCAAAGTATTATTCGGTGCAATTAAGTTGGCGAATGTTTTGGTGTTTTGATAGCACTGCTTTGAAGGGCCGAACCATTCGGAACTTGGCTTTGGTTTTGGTTTTTGCTATGATATCACTCCTTTTTTAAAATTGTGTTTTGACTCAACTGCACTACCGTGCAGATGTGTAATAAAGTGCCACGTCAACAAGAAATTGGTTTTCTACAATTTGCTACTACCTTTTGCCTAGGCCGAACCATTCTCAACTTAGTCTCCTCTTTATAGGTTTTGGGTTTGGTTTTAATTTTGTTGTAATTATTTCGTTAGTTTTAGTGTGTTGATATCACTCCTTTGAAGGACCAAACCACTCTCAACTTGCTGGCCTCTCTTACCAGTTTTTGGCTTCATTTATATTGCTTTGTTTTTACGTTTGGTTTATTTTTCTTGAATTGGACATGAATACAATTTCTTTGCAACGCTGTTTAGATTTTATCATGATACACTAGTGTGTGTCTAGGCCAATGAGAGACGATGCCGACAATACTACAGGTTTTGAACTGTGGTTTAACGCTTTTGCACGTCAATTTGACACTTTTGTACTTGGATTTAACACTTTTGTACTTCAATTTAACGTTAGTGGATTTCAAATTAACACTCTTGTCTTTGAATTTAACACACTTGCACTTGAATTTAACACTTTTGTGCTTGAAATTAAAGCATTGAAATAACTAATTTGTTTCATTCGCTGTAAAGAATGTGAAATTAAACGAAATATGCTTATACAAAACTTTTTACTAATTGCTACTGCAATGTTATTTCGCTGCACCGCTCCCGAAACAGTACGAACTATCCTACGGCGCTTTAAATAAACGACGATTAAAAGCGGCGTTTGAAGCGAATGACTACTGCTTTGGTTTGGATCACAGGGGCTCGTCACAAAAACCCGCTCGCACTACGCGGTTTTTGTTACGAGCCCCTTTGCTTTGGAGATACTAGCTGGTTTATGCAGTGTAGGCTTACGTGAGAGGCTTTCACCATGGATTTATATACGTGCTATCATACTATGCGTGGTAGTCTCTACGTTCCTTAAGTTCCTTAAGCTTCATGTTTTCACTGCACACGTCAAACGACTCACAGTTGGGTTTTCTAACGTCTTTATGCACATAATTCATAACAAGTCTTGCTCGAACCTTCGTGCACCTGTGGTTACTGGCCTTACAACCAACCAACCACTATATTCGCGTGCTCACAAGCAGACGCTGCCGCTTACGATAACACTGGGAGGTGTGCGCCCAAGGTATATGCGGTGGTGGCTTGCGCAATGCGCACCCTCACACTAAGTAGTGTGAACAAGGCGCTTCTCATTGTATGCTTCCACGTAATTTATTATCTGTCCAGTTTTATGGTCGTGTAATTATTGGCTTCCGACCTCATTTTTTTAGGTTTTCCAACTCGGTTCTCCTTTCGAAAAAACAGTGTGTTTACTAATTTTGTAAATGTCTGCCACCTATAATACTGTAAAATTGCAGTGTACTGACATAAAAAAAATAGTAGTGATTTTTTCGCATTATTTACTTTTTTTAATGTTGTTATGTACAGTTCCTCCTTGTTAATTCTTTCTTCAGCTACAAGCTCAACAATGATTTTGATTCATTTGATGGTTTTGTATAGCTGCCCCTTGCGACTCTTCGTCTTCGGTCAAGTGGCTTCCCTAGCAGGCTCATTGTTTAGTACTACCAAAAGAAAAAGGACTATTTGCTGTACAGCTGCCATACGTACGTCAAATTCCAAAATAATACTATCAAGATTTCTAACATCCATTTCACTACCCCCACTACTGGCTAAATATCCTTATGAATTATCACTCATTCGCTTGGCCTTGGCATAAACTGGCTAGTACCTCCAAAGCAATCGTCATTTCACTTTCATTTTCGCTTCAAACGCCGCTCTTAATCGTCATTTATTTAAAGCGCCGTAGGATAGTTCGTACTGTTTCGGGAGCGATGCAGCAAAATAACATTACAGTAGCAATTAGAAAAAAAAATTGTCTAAGCATATTCGTATAATTTCACATTCTTTACAGCAAATGGAACAAATTAGTTATTTCCATGCTTTAATTTCAAGTGAAAAAGTATTAAATTCAAGTGCAAGTGTGTTAAATCCAAAGACAAGAGTGTTAATTTGAAATCCAGTAACGTTAAATTGAAGTACAAAAGTGTCAAATTGACGTGCAAAAGCGTTAAACCAAAGTTCAAAACCTGTAATAATGGTTACAACAATATTTTCGTACTTACGCGCCCTCACCGTCACACCCCCAGGTTCCAAAGGTACGCAGTTCGTATTGTACTGCACCCATTCGTCCAATATCATATTTGGAAGCCTTCCCGTTATCTCGGTAGTGATGAATAATCACCCAATGGGATTTAACATGGGGATGAGCGGACAAGCTAGCTAGCTAGGTAGTAACACATTTTTAGCGTTATTGAGGATCAGATTTTGCATTGAAAGCAGCATAGCTAGCATTCCTCCACGATTTAATTTTTGTCAGGTGGGTCATTGCTCTCGATTTCAACACAATTTAAGCTTTAGTACCGCATTATTATTTTTCCCCAAGTACCTGAAATGTGCCCAACTATAGTTTGTTCCACATTATGTTTTCAGAAATCTGACTGGATGACGACTCCTTTCCTTGCACTAAAAGTGCAAAAACATGTGGATATCACACTTGGAGACTCAACAAAGTTACTATTAGACTCTACGAATAGGATGTTTACGGATTTTTTGCACTCGTAGTGGAAGATAACGTGGCGTCATACAGTCAGTTTTCTGAAAGCATAATGTGGAACAAACTATATGCTTCAGTATATAATACACTGACGCGATGGCGTCGCACTACAATGGTTTGCAACAATTGATGTGATGTTTGTTCTGATGTTCGTTGCCTAACTTGGCGCGATACACTAGCGTGTGTCTATAAACGTCGTCTGTTTAGGTTATTTTTTGCGTGCGTCCTTCTCCAGATCACCTCAGTGCGTAACTAATAGCTTCAAGACGATCCATGATTCATGTAATTACCATGTACTAATTATTGTAATGATTATTTCGATGTACTGGTTATTTCGATGCAAACTAGTTGTAAATGTTGCTCGCTCATTCCGCCGCGTCTCACTGTGCTCGAGGAGATTTCTTGTTGCAACTCATATGGTACTGACAGACACTCCCAGCGAAAATTATCAAACAAATTTTCAAGGAAGTGATCCGAATAATGTGCGTGCGTTTCTAATGTGCGTCTCTGAAAAGTCAAAGGTTTCCACGAAAAATATTTTGTAAACAATCGTTGTACGTTTGTACGTCTTCTCCAGACGTAACCCCCTACTAAGGTGAGAGATGAAAAATTGAGAGAGCATAGCAAAGCACACATTGAAAAGGTTTAGTATACGTGGAAATCGCTCACTTTGCTCGCTTAATCCACACATCTCCCTGCTTCAAAAACATGAATATTTGGCGCTCTTTTAAAACCAGATCTGTGGTCTGTTTTTTCCACGCATAACGTCAGTTGATACATAACAAGTTTTAAGATGCATACGTGGTCCGTTGCAAAATACGTCATCCTTTTAGGTTATTTTTTGCGTGTATACTTTCAATTCCAGGTCATCTCGCTTCGCTCGAGGAGGTTTGCATGAATAAACTACGACGTCATAAACAAACATGATGAGGGTTAAAAACAATTTTGACGTTATTTTTTCCGGTTCTTTCACGTATTTGAGGGTCATAATATCAACTTACAGAGATGAAAATAGACCTATTAAAAACGAAATTTAATTATCTTTCGTTTGGTCCTACGCCCATGTTTGTAGGTGTTTTGGTTCCAGAGGAGTAGAGGTACAAACACACAAACACACGCACATCATCTACATCATTGAGTACGTATAATGTGCGTGTGTGTTTGTGTGTTTGTGTGTTTGTACCTCTACTCCTCTGGACCCAAAGCACCTACAAAGATGGGAGTAGGACCAAACGAAAGATAATTAAATTTCGCTTTTAATAGGCATATTTTCATCACTGTAACTTAATATTATGCCCTCAAATATGCGAAAAACCCTGAAAAAATGCCGTTTTTTTAAATCCTTTTCATGTTTGTTCATGACGTCATAGTTTGTTCATGAAAACCTCCTCGAGCGAAGAGAGATGATCTGGAAAAGGATGCACGAACGACGTATTTTGCAACACACCACATATACATCTTAAAATTTGTTTTGTATTAACCAATGAATTGATGAATTGATGCATGAAAAAATCAAAACAATAGATTTGGTTTTAAAACAGTGTCAAACATTCGTGTTTCTGAAGCACGGAGGTGCGTGGATTGAACGAGCAAAGCGAGCGATTTCCACGTAAAGTAAACCTTTTCAGTGTGTGTCTTGATTTGCTTTATCAATCTTTCATCTCTTACCTTCGTAAGAGATTGCATCTGACGTGCTGCAGATGTTTCTCCAAGTAAAGGATAATTAGAAAGTAAAGTGATAAACCCCCTATGGAAAAATCTGTAGTGAGCAGGACGTAAAGAACAATATTCTTAAAATAAGTAAAACAAGAAAACCCATATAAAGTGTACACTAACACAATTTGCAAGTGGTGTGCGGTTCTTGGTGGTTTCATTGATTCAGTCACGCTTCTGAGGAAATGTTTGCGTTGATTGAGTGAGCGAAGCGAACGAAAATCAACGTTTGTCTTGAGAAACAGCGCTTTCTGATAAATTGCTTGATCTTTTTGCTTGACTCCTTGGACGTAAAAAAATAATATTGACCTTCTCTTGAAATAACCGATATCGCATACTATACTCTTATAGTTTGCTTGATCATTTTTTATGTGGAAGATGTGTCAGTATCATACTGTTGCAGCAAGAAATATCCTCGAGCGCAGCGAGACGACGCGGAATGATAGGATAAAAAAAGGAAGGAAGGATGGATGAAAGGAAGGAACGAATTAAGAATGGAAGGAAGGATGGAAAAGAGAAAGAAAGGATGTGAGAATAGAAGGATGAATAGATGGATGGAAGAAAGGAAGGAAGGAAGCAATGAAAAAATGATGATGGAAGGAAGGAACGTATGAATGGAATGTAGGATGGAAGGAACGATAGCAGAATGGATGGAAGGAACGAAGAAATGGTGGATGGAAGGATGAAGGGAAGGATGAAAAAAGGAAGGAAGGATGGATGGATAGATGGATGGAAGGATAGAAAGAAGGATGATTGGATAGATGGAAGGATGGATGGATCGATCGAAAGGAAGGATGGAAGGAAGTAAGAAAGGATGGGAGGAAAGGAAGGAAGGAAGGATGGATGAATGGATGGAAGGATAAAAGGAAGGATGGATGGATCGACGGAAGGATGAGAGGAAGGAAGAAAGGTTGGATGGATAGAAGGAAGGATGAATGGATGGAAGGAAGGAATGATGGATGGAAGGATGGGTGGACCCGAATGTGTATCAACTGACTTAATGCATAGAAAAAACAGACCCATAGACCTGGTTTCGAAAGGGCGTCATTTTCTTGGAATCTGAAGCGCGGCAGCGCGTGGATTGAACGAGCAAAGCGAGCGATTTCCACGTAAACTAAACCTTTTCAATGTGGGTCTCGCTTTGCTCTCGCAATCTTTCATCTCTTACCTTCGTACGAGATTACATCTGACGTTCTGCAGATGTTTTTCCAAGTGAGGGATCATCAGAAAGTGAAATGATAAGACCCCCATGGAAAAGTCTGTACTGAGCAGGACGTAAAGAACAATATTCTTAAAATAAGTAAAACAAGAAAACCCATATAAAGTGTATACTAACACAATTTACAAGTGATGTGTGGTTCTGGGTGGTTACATTGACTCAGTTACGTTTCTGAGGAAATGTTTGCGCTGATTGAGTGAGCGAAGCGAACGAAAATCAGTGTTTGTCATCAGAATATTGCTTTTCTGATAAATTGCTTGATTTTTTTGCTTGCCTCCTTGGACGTAAAAAAAATACTGACCTTCTCTTGAGATAACCGATATCGCATTCAACACTCTTATAATTTGCTTGATCGTTTTTTATGTGGAAGGTCTGTCTGTATCATAAGTGTTACAGCAAGAAATCTCCTCGAGCGTAGCGAGACGACGCGGAATGAGCGAGCGAAGCGAGAGACTCCGCTAGTACGATCTTAATGATGTAGATAGCTGAATCTTCCCGATGCAACACAGAATGCAGCCAATATTGTCAGCCGCCCAATACCATTCCCTCTGGAATGCGGTGACACACCAAATAAAAGGTTCAAATCACTCAAAAGTCCACTGAGGTATCGCTTCCTTCGAGGAGAAAACAATTGACAGTGAAATGTGGCAATGTTCTATTGTTTCCACCTCAAAGCCACGCATGCATATTACATCTACGTCTGCCTCCCACTTGAAAACAAGATAGTTAATCTGGATATGCCCCAACTCTCAATCTTATCAGCACTACCCCAGTTTTATGAGGTACAATGTCCAAATGGCTCGGGTCTCCATACGATGGGTGATTCTTAAATACGGATGTATCAAAGACGAACTGCTTTGAATGACGAACGGCACTCTAACAATGATGTCTGACACTATGAACTTGGCGGGCGGACCACTAGCGTGGTTCTTGATTCGGTTTCTTTTGCACTTCGTCCACCATTGTTGTACTTCATGTGTAGAGCTAAGAGCTGATAACTGCATACATGTCCGTTGTATACATATTCATGTTGCAACTCTGGACTGATTTTCAATCCCTTGCCACAATGCCGTCTGGTAGAGAGGCGGCAGGTTTCCTCTCTCCTCCAGACTAGTTCTTTCAACTTAGATAACGTGATTTCATCAAAGAATTAGTAAGGGGCCTTAGTTCCCCGGCCTAATCGAGCACTGGTGCGGATTTGAGAGAAGAAAAACGTACTTTCTACCCCAGTTTGCCTTGGTTTAATCAAAGCAAACACCTTCTTCCCTTGAAGGTCGCTTCACCGATGCTGCTTGCGTTGTCTGAATGGGTTTGGTTGAACGATTTAGTACTTTAGTTCATTTATTTGGCTGACTTTGTATCTTGCACTGATAATCTGTGCGATACACAATAATTAATTAAATCCTCTTGAAACACCATTTTTTTGTAATGCTGCTTTACATCCTGCGCACAACGATTTAGCGTATTTGTTCTTTTATTTGTTCGACTTTGTATCTTGCATGATAAGCTGTGCGATATACAATAATTAAGTCATCTTGGAACACCATTTTTTTTTGTAATGCTGCTTTACATCCTGCGCACTACGATTTAGCATTTTAGTTCATTTATTTGGCTGACTTCGTATCTTGCACTGATAAGCTGTGCAGTATACAATGATTAATTACGTCATCTTGGAACACCAATTTCTTTTAACGCTGCGTAACATTACGATTTAGCACATTTGTTCATTTATTGGTTACGCTTTGTCTCATTCACTGATAAGCTGTGCAGTATACAATAATTAATAGCGTCATCTTGGAACACCAATTTCTTTTAACGCTGCGTAACATTACGATTTAGCACATTTGTTCATTTATTGGTTAGACTTTGTCTCTTTCACTGATAAGTCGTGCACGATAAATTAAGTCATCTTGGAACACCCTTGATGTAGAAGTAATGGTAACCATCACGAAAATGTGTCTGCCTTCCAGAACAAAAATTATATTCCTTGAAACGAAATGTAGTAATAAATAATGTGCAGTTTTATTACAATGCAGTACTTAGATTACTATTTTACAGAAAATTTATACAGAAAACCTTATAAGATATTACTTTTTATTTTTATTTTTCATTTTTATTGCACTAATGTATGTTTTCCAAACTACATTTCAGAATAGCGACAGGTTTGTAATGACAAACAACAAGTTAACATCAATTATACAGAAACACTCATAACGATTGTGACAGTGTGAAACGGAATATGATTATGAAAAACATTATCTCCTGATTATTTAAATAATGCTATCTTTTAATTGCTGTACCTCTACATTTTGCCCAGTAGCTGAATTTGCATAAATTTTAACGGAGTAATACGTCGTAACAAAAATGCAGAAAATAATAACAATGTTAAATATTTTAAATTTAACGCAAGAAGAACGACGACATGGCGGGTTTTGTAATTTCCATCAAATATGTTTAAACATCAAATATACCACTCAACCTGGAAGCCAATTTAGGCAATGTCATCCTTGTTCAATATACAACTATGTTCTTTGTTACACAATGTCAGATGAATTGTTAATTCAGTTGGCACCAGGGTGCCATTTTAATTATAATCTTGATTATGTACAAAAAAATGCCAGTTTTACAAACTGTCACCTTGTTCCCTATTGAGTCAGGCATTTCACAAGTATAAGCATATCCAGAATTTGTTTAGAAGTTACAGGGAATTATTTAGAAGGTATTAGGGACTTAAGAGGTTAAGAATTCCATATTTATTTTTATTTTAGAAATTCAATTTGACATTAGGTTGTTTGTTTTTAACAGACATGGATGAGAAGGCTTCTTTTCCTTCCTCTTCCTTCTTTGCATCTTCAGCCATTGTTTGTCCTTTTTCAGCATATCAAATGAATCGTTCCTTCTTTTCCTCTCCCTCTTTCTTTTTCTCTTCCTCCTTCTTTGCCTCTTCTGCCTTTCCCTT
>JAHWFP010184142.1:9063-22539 GCA_023313725.1 Lithobius niger | reverse complement strand
TTTTTTATATATTTTATTTACAAATTAAATTAACTGGTGAATTTAAAGTTAAAAAAAATTAATTTAACGTTAACAAACACTTATAATTTAGGTTTGAAAAGTATTGTTGCTTACTTTTCAAATGCCGGAAGATTCAGATGACGTTTCTGAATTAACTGAGAATTAGTTTTAAATCACGGTGGCGATGGGCTAAGACGAAAAGAGCTACTAGCAAATTAAACCGCCAACTATTGTTCAATTTTAATTCTTTGCTCGGTTTTTATGGAATTAATTGTTATCAGACTTCGACTGACGAAAACTTGGAAGGAAAGATTTTTCTGTACAAATTTAGCTGACGTTTCGGCTATAACCGTAGCAAGAACACACAGTCGGACCTCAAAGGTACACGGCCTTTTGTGAACACAGTGATTTTTTTTTAGTTCTGTATTGGTTAGACGCTGAAGTTGAGTTTGCGTCCTCTTGGTTGGGAGGCCGGGACTCTTGACCACTAGGCAGCTATTGCTCCGTTTGTTTGGGGTGTGTTTGACCCCTCACAAACTTCACGTTGTGCGTTGGGCTTTTAAAATTGGGCCTTCTCCTTTTAGAGATAACTGCAAGGCGTTGGCATCCCAAACGTGTCTCATAACTAAGATGTCTGTTAAATCATGGCGTTGACGGTCTAAGGCAGCAAATCAATTTTCAGTTTAGCAACTTATTTACTGTACACGATTTTCGCTCAGTTCATTGGTATCATGAATTCAAGCTAGAATCCTTAACAAGTTTAGCTTTATACATATTTAGTTAATTTTTCTGCATTAACTAAGACAACTTTTAAATATTATGGAGGTGATGAGGTAGCAACAGTAGGCAAACAAAACGGCAACTGTATTTTGACCTTTTTTCCCCCAAATTCTTACGAATTTTATGTAGATTTCGTCTTTTCCGGCTGTTCCCACTCCCCGACCGGGGGGGGTTTCTCCCCCCCCCCCCGGTGGCGCCCCCCCTGACTGACCACTGGGCTGTTGCTGCTCGCTTCCCTGGGGACCTCGCGGCATGCCTGGGGACTTACGTTTTGCTCCATCCTGTAGCTGTTACGGGCTACTGCGGGCGTCAAAGAGTTATGCAACTTTTATAGGTGTATTCCGGTTGTGAACAAGAATGGTGGTCGTCGCAGTGTGCTTATCAGGTCTCTTGTAACAAAGCTAAACAAGGGAAGCATTGCCATCAGCAGTCTTCTCGTACTCATAGGAGTGCCTAAGTAAGCCTAAAGCATGCAGACAATAACTGTTAACAATCCTGCTTCCTCGTTTAAAACTCGGGTGAAGAGTAGAGTACCTAACTCAAAACAAGAAAAGTTAACTGGATAAGGGTGCAAAGTTTACAGAGTTTTCAGGAAGTAAAGGCATAGTTTGCGTAGTGCACAGTCTCTGCAAGACTCTAGCCTTCAACAATACGACAATGGTTATAACAAAGCTTTCGTACTTACGCGCTCTCCCACGCCATTCTCGTTACATCCCCCGGCTCCAAACCAGAAAACGTATGCAGTTCGTGTCGTACTGCAGCCATTCATCCAATTTCATAGCTGGAAGTCTATGAAACATCACATTAATTCAATTGAAGGTTGTAAACCATTGTAGCGCAATGCCATAGCGTCAGTGTCTAATATCCTGAAGCATAGTTGAGTTTGGCGTATTTCAGGTACTTGGACAAAAATAATAATGCGGTACAAAAGCTTAAATTGTGTTAAAATCTAGAGCAATGACCCACCTGACAAAAATTAACTCGTGTAGTAATTGTCAGCTTTCAATGCAAAATCTGGCCGTCAATAACGCTGCAAATGTTTTACAGGTTAGCTTCTAGCTACTTCTAGTCCGCTCAACCCCATTTTAATTCCCATTGGGTGATACCAAGATGCTGAATTTTAAAATCACAAAAGTATGGTAATAACCATTGTTAACGGCATGTAGACAAGACAAGGAATGGGACTGATTGCCTAATTGGCATTCGAGGCAATCCGAAGTCATTTCAAACAAATAGCAAACAAACAAACAATGTGGATGCAAACCTGATTGCTTAAGCGGGGAATCGAAGGGCAAGTCCTTCCGCTAAGTCATACACACACGGACTACTGGTAGGACTTCGGTCTTCGGTTTCAAAAGTCGTGGGTTCCAAGGGGCGAAGAAAAATATGAAGAAGACACCCCCCCCCCCCCCCCACCCCCTTTGCCTATTTAAAGGGACAGGATAATTTTGTATTTTCGATTGGCATGAACCAATAACCACTTGGAGAAATGGCAAATCAGAAGAGAGCCAGAAAAGATATTTCAAAATTAGAAAATAGGCTAGTGGTTTCAATTTTGATGTTATTACTAGTTTTTTGTTAAGCAGCAACATTTCTTCTATGTAATAGCTGAAGTAACAGTCGGTGTAAATATCCCAAAGTTTGAGTGACTTTCGTGGTTTGGGTTGTAACTTGTAATATTTTAATGTTTCAATGATGCCACATTAGAATTTGGTGAATTTCAAGCTGATGTTATGTGATTTGAGAATACGTAGTTGTTCGGATAAAATGACGTATTATTGGTAGCCGCGAAATATGAGAAAACAACGAGTTCCTGATGTAGCCACCTCCCCGGAAAAATCGCATCACTATTACTAAAAAGTGTGATGTGAAAAGTACTAATTTGTAGCATTAAAATATTATTATGTACAGTATAACCAATCATGGCTTCAACTATGGCACTACGTTTTGTTTCCGTTTTTTTTTTAATAGTTACAACATAATGGGAGTAGGGCTGATGCAGTACAAAACAGGAATGGAGTCGCAATACGTATTATGGAGCTAAACATTTCTTAGTTGGACTTCAAACTCGAAAAGCTTAAAGCTAATCAGGTTGGGGAAAAAAATATAATCAGACAACAAAACCGAATGGTTTGACATACCTAACAATCTTCAGGCACAGGGACTCGTAGACTGCAACGCTCTGCAAAGATACAGAGTATAGAGAATAACCGAAAGGAGCGAAACCAAAACCGGGTTCGTAGAACAATTATTCTGTACTTGGCTTGAGCGTTGTAATTAAATTTTTCACTCACGCGCTATGATGATCACTGGACCCTCACTGACCGTCTTGCTTACAACATTGTCCACAGTGATATGACAAGCGTTTTAGCCTAGTTTCAAAGCACGACGTAAAATCCTCAGCCAGTTGAGTGGGATAGCAAAGGCTAACAACTTGTCGGATCGCTCTAAACAACGTAATGGTACAAACAATGACTTCAAACGTATGACAAGTTTTCAATAAAGACAGTGATTGCGTTCCAGTGATCGTCATAGCGAGTAAGTGACAAATTTAATAATAACGCTCAAATCAAGGTCGGAATTGTTCTACGAAAGCGGTTGTGGTTTCGCCCGTTTCATTTTTATATACTTTGTATCCGTGCGTCGCACACTTCAGCCTACAAGTTCCTATGACTCAAGTCTGACTGACTGTTCCCCGCATTGGTTCGTGGGTTTTGGTACAGCTACACTGCTACAGTGAGGCACTACATGGTTTGTAGTTTCGATTTCAAAAAAACAATTTTTTTAGGACAAACAAGGTTTGTCATATTGTGGTGTATCTAGACACACGCTAGTGTGTCGCGCCATGTTAGGCAACAAACATCACAACAAACATCACATTAATTCAATTGTCGAGGTTGTAAACCATTGTAGCGCGGCGCCATAGCGTCAGTGTCTTATATCTTGAAGCATGGTTGGGCACATTTCAGGTACTTGGGGAAAAATAATGCGGTACAAAAGCTTAAATTGTGTTGGAATCGAGAGCAATGACCCACCTGACAAAAATTAACTCGTGTTTGAATGCCAGCTATGCTGCTTTCAACGCAAAATCTGCCCCTCAATACGTTGAAAATGTGTTGCTAGCTAGCTAGCTAGTCCGCTCATCGCCATGTTAAATCCCATAGGGTAATTATTCATCGAATCCCAGATAACGGGAAGGCTTCCAGCTATGAAATTGGACGAATGGGTGCACTACAATATGAACTGCGTACCTTTTATGGTTTGGAGCCTGGGTGCGTGGAAGGGCGCGTAAGTACGAAAATATTGTTATAACCATTGTTAGTATTGTCGGCATCGTCTCTCATTGGACGGCCAGTTCCGACAATGAGAACGTGTATACTGACGTGCGTGCTTAGACACACACTAGTGTATCACGATAAATCTAAACAACGTTGCAAAGAAATTGTATTCACGTCCAATTCACCAAGTGTAAAAACAAAGCAAAATAAACAAAGCAAAAAACTGGTGAAGAGGCCACCAAGTTGAGAGTGGTTCGGCCGTTCAAAGGAGTGATATCAACACACCAAAACTAACTAAATACAACAAATTACAACAAAATTAAAACCAAACCAAAAGCCAATAAAGAGATGACTAAGCTGAGAATGGTTCGGCCTATAGGCAAAAGGTAGTAGCAAATTGTTGAAAACCAATTTCTTGTTGACGTGACTCTTTATTACTCATCTGCACGGTAGTGGAGTTGAGTCAATACACAATTTAAAAAAAGAGTGATATCATATCAAAAACCAAAACTGGTAAAAGGGGCGCCAAGTTCCGAATGGTTCGGCCCTTCAAAGGAGTAATATCAACACACCAAAACATTCGCCAACTTAATCGCACCGAATAATACTTTGGCCGTTAAATGAAAACTTGAACATTGCTACCGAAAGTAGCGATGTTCTAGTTTTCATTTAACCTTCGAATTATTAAGCGGTGCGATTGACTTGGCGAATGTTTTGGTGTGTTGAAATCACTCCTTTGAATGGCCGAACCATTCGGAACTTGGCGGCCCCTTTTACCAGTTTTGGTTTTTGATATGATATACATATATGGGAAGCCAAAGGCATAACAAACCAAAATTTGTTAACAGTGAAGAATGTCGATGAGAATTAGGGTAGCGATAAAAGACTTTAATTATAGATTACAAAAACGTAATATTTTCTTAAACATTCCTGACTTTTACATTGGGAACAAAATAACACGGTTCATTTTAATAATCAATTATGTAACTGATTGTCCTTATAAGAAGGAGTTGGTGCAAACAGTTGTTGCAATGTAGCAATTTGCTGTTCTAGTTGACGACGAATTGCTTGCGAGCTATCTATACTATGGAAATTGGTGAGTCTTGTATTAGGTAAAGCACTACATAATTTTGGACTAGCCCCTTTCAATGAATCCTCATATACTGTTGAAGCGAGAAATTCCGTCGGCCGAAAATGAGGAGGAAGGCTATGCTGAGCACTCGACTGTTGCGAATCACAGGAACAAATGTTTGCTCCATCATTAACAGGGATGAAATTTGCAACAGTATTTGCAGCATTGGAAGAATATGAAAGAGATCGACCTGTTTGATTACATCTCCGATCCTGCACCTGAGTATCTTTTGGAAGCAGTGGCATACCATCCTCTTCTGAATCTCTTGCCTCTGAAATGGATGCAAGTTGACTTGATGGCTGTTGAAGTAAAGCCAAGATCTTACTATCCAGGCTCTCAGGTTTTGTTTCAGGGTTCCTTTCATGATATTTTAGGCGTTTTGTTAAGTTTTTCTTGAATGACCTTGTGAGTTGCGGGAGAACTGCTACCAATGTACGGCAGTTTTCTGGACGATAGTCTTCTGCACCATCGGTGGCCTGTTGCATTTTGGTTAAAGGCCGTCTTTTGTCCTCATCAGGATTGTAAATCTGTCCCCCTATACTTGGTCCAACTGAACTTAATGCTCCTATTTTTTGCTGACCTTTTAAAGCAACATTAGTTGGGTTTGAGTGATACACCGCAGTTAAGTTGGTCATCAAAACTGGGCTTTCAACATTAAGTTCAGAAGAAATTGGTTGGTCAGAATCTAGCTTGGACACTTCACGGCTTAGGCATATGTCACACTCATCGTTCAAGTTAATCACATTTTCTCTGCCATTATCGTTTGAACTTGATAAGTGTAATGAACAGTCACTTGGTCTTTTGCTAGAGTTGCATGCTTCAGTTTGCAGTGATGAACTATTATCTGCAGTTGCCCTATTTCTTCTAAGTAATGAGCTTTCAGAAACAACTGAACCGTCTTGGTGAGACAAGTACTTTTTTTGGACGTTACTGCTGCACTGCAATTCATTTGTGTTATATCCCATTAAAATGTTCGTTTCATTACCTAAAAATGAAGAATTCTCTCTACAGTTGGTTGTAGAACTGTTAAAAGAGTGAAGGTCGTTATCACAACCAAATTGTCTAGCATTTACTTTGTTACTGGTACATTCAGCATCAGGTTGACCTTCCCAGTTGTCAGTTTTTGAAGCCGTACTTGCCACGAAATCATCACATTGATCATGGCTTTGATCATGAGTGGACGTGCTTGGAACTGAGCTTGCATGTTGATTAGTTGGTACAGAAGTCTGAATACTTGTTGCCACTGCAATACTTGTAATGGATAGCACTAAATGCGCTTCATTACCAACTAAGTTTGAAGACTCTTCCGAATTCTCACTGAGATTAATTTCTTTTAAGTAATTTGCAGTATTACCTGTAGCATCACATATAGGGCTCTGGATATTTCTATCTTCAACATCAAAATTGCTTGCTGAGACATCTGATAAGCCTGATTCATATAATCGCTGATAGAACCTCTCAGTTTCAAACAGCCTACTTGCTTCTGAAAATGCTAGCTCTGGGATTTTTGCTAGTATACTTTGGTCAATACTGGCATGGCTTCCTTCGTCGAGGGGAGTTGAATACAAGGAGAGGAGCTGTTGCAGGTTACAGGTCTCGCTGTCTTGGTGACAAGTTCTCGAAGCAGAGCTACTGTTGACATCTGTAGCCAACATTTCAGCATAGTGCTGTAAAAAATAAGATTTGAAAGCTTCATCAGCAATAGTTGACTCGCTTAGAGCACTCGACTTTCCCACTATTACTCTATCTTTGGGCTGCTCACGAATGTATGCTGATTTGCCGTCAATACCTGACTGTTGAGTCTTTTGGCTGTCTTGTCCTATACCGTGACTTTTGAGACTACTACTCATGCCTTGAGATGGGACTTGATTTACAGGAGAGAGTGCAAATGCCTCTATTTTGTTCTTCAGGGTATTTCCTTCAGTACTTTCTGGCATATACACAACAGTTCCTGAACATAAGCAGCTGTCTGCAGTTGGTGGTAAACTATTGTGGCTTTCTTTATACAAAGGCGATTGAATTTTTGCAGGTGAAGTTTGTTGAACAGACGGAGGAGCGTGTCCATCGCTGAGTTTGTCTGATGTTTTCGAAATAAATACTCTTTTTCTTGGAACTGGTGCAAAACGTGAACATTTGTTTTTTAGCAGTGGTGCAGACGGACAGTTTGCATGCATTGCAGGCAGTTTTTCATTACTTGCAAAAAGACAGTGAGGAAAACAAACTGGAATTGTATTGTTTTGAGTAAAGACGTTTTCTGAAAGAGGAATAGCTGTGCCATCACTAGTTTGCAGGTGTTCACATGGAGATGGATGCACTTGTTGCTCTTCACGTGCATCAATTGAAACATATGGAATAGAGTAAGAAGTAGGATGTTCTTGTATCTGAACAGCTCGAATCACGCCTTGTACAGGAATATGGGGCAAATTAATATCCCGAAAGCCTGGTGGTGCTTGTTCAAATATTTCATCTAACTTTTTTCTTTTACCATCTTGTACAAGTTCTGCTCTTATGTCAGGCAGAAGTCCAGTGACTGACTTGGAGTTCTCTGACTGCATAATAATGGTTAATTTATCGGTAGTTTTTTTCATATCCACTCCAAAAACGACTCTATGGAGTTCTTTACTGGCTCCTGAACAACATGAGCTTGAAATACTGCTTGCATTGTGCATGCCATACGGCATCTGTTGTGCCGTTTCAATTTCGCTGTTACCAAGGAAGAACTTTAGCACGGTCGTTCTATCTTTGTGGGATGATGGAACACTGCAGGCTGATTCGTTGTAGTCAGATTCAATGGGTGGCGCTAGGTATAAAGTGATTCTCAGTCTACGACACGTTTTTGGAGGGTACATGGGAGTTGACAAATCTTGCATTTTGGGTTTGTATATTTTTGATGTGTTTGGAGCTTTAGCATGTCTCACGCCACTTCCATACTGTGAAGCTGAAAATGTTCGCCCACGCAGCAGATCAGTGACTCTCTGTCTGCTTGGGGAAGTGCAAGTCACAGTCGACCGCCGAGAAAATTTTGATTTGTACATTTTTTCCTCCTGCATACGATTCTTCTGTGATTTAAAGGTATGTTGCAAACTTTTTTTATTATCAGAAACAACTGCAGGTTTAGAATAGGAAGGTTTTGAAGTATGGTGACGTGTCATTGTGTTACCTTTTCTTTCATGTAATTGGTACATTTTCTCATTCTTTTTCAAATTAGATTTATTTAAGTCGTCTCCTTCTACCACTTTTGACCGTTGGGTCCGTTCATACACGCCAACTTTATTATTGCTTGAGCTTTTACTCTTCTGAGAAAGTGACTGTAGTAGGGTAGTCAACATTAAACGCATGTTCATTGCTCTGATGATGTTTTCAGATCCTTGCTTTTTAAAGATAGCTTCTGCTGTTTTAAAAGGTGGTGAGCTGTTTGCTCGATGAATGCTTCTTGTATGTAACCCAGCTTCGTATGAATCAATTGTTCTATTTTGCCGAAAAGAGAAACCTTGTTTGTTGACGTGTTCACACTTTGAGTTCCCTACTGCTACAGATTTAGTATCATTCCAGTTTTTTTTTTTTGCTGAAGTTGAAGTTTCAACATTTTTGTTGCGGGCAGTGTGGGTAGTAGACATTAAGGTAGCTTTGTCCATTCCAGATGTTAAAGACCCTCCCTTCGTTTTCCAAACATGATCTAATTGTTCAGGCGTGGTGGATTGCTGATTAAAACTGATTTCATTTGCATTTGGCTTATCTGCTTGCTTTTCTTGAGATCTTCTTGATATTTCGCTGTGTTGTTTGTGGTTTTCTGGTAGTTTCCTTGCATTATCACAAACTTCTTGCAACATTGCCTTTGACACGCTGCGAGTGTCACTCAAGCTTTCAACTTGCTCTTTTTCAGGAATCACTGATCGTTTTTTGTTTCCTTTTAGAGATGTGCTTGATTCAATGCTCATATTATCTGGTGCTGGTTCCAGGATCACAGTTTTGTTGCTGAAGAGTGATTGACTCTGCTGCACAGTTAATTTACTTTCTGTCATTGCTTGTGTTTCTGAGTACGGTGCTGTTAACGAAGGAAGACCAAGTATGTCAGAAAGCGTGTTCTTGCAGGGCACATCTGCTGTGGGTGCAGTTTTAGCAGGTTGCTGGCATGATTGCTTTGCTTCATGGTTCAGATTTGCCCTACTACTCTCTGGCTCGTCACAAGTAATTGTTGCATTTGTAACCCCAGGCTTCTCATTTAGCGACACTCCACTTCCAGATAAAGATATATTAATGGAAGGAGTGGATTTTACATCTGAAGCTGTAGTAATCAATGATGTTTGTAAACCTGTTTGTCCTAAAAGCTTCTTTTTTGGCTTTGACTCAGATATTTCACAAAACTTATCTTGTAATTGTTTTGCTTGAGGCAAACATTTTCCTGTTGATGTTGGGACTGGTGTTTTTGATTTCTGCCTTTGACTGTTAATTGATGTTTGCAGCATTTTTTCCTCTGCTCGAAGATGTTTTATTTGCCGAACTGAGTTAAGGAAAGATGTTTGGGTTTTTGTTTCTCCAACAAGTTTTGTTTTGGGGTTTTGACTAGTTGTTGAGTTTGAACTAATATCCGACATCTGTGTAGGCTTTTCTGCTACGATTCTTGTTTTTAGCTTGGGAGTTATGGGAGCTCTAGTGACATCTAAACGTTTTGACAAGGACTCAGATGCTTTTTTGTCACTTTTTGTTTTTTCTATATTTTCACCCATGGTAGTAGTAGTTGTTGCTTTGGTCTCCATAGCGTGAAACTTTGAAGTATGGTGCAGATGTTTCTCAGGTTTGCGTCGCTCCGAAGTTTGTAATTTTCTAGGCCTAGAACCATGCCTTCCAATATTGTACACTAAATGTTTCTCAGTATCATCGCTGGATGAGGACGAGCTATGCGAGCTCATAGCGACCTTTGAATTTTTAGCTTTAAGGTTTTGAGCATGTGATGGGTAATTGCTAGTAGTGCCTTTTGTGCTTATTTTTGAACACAAATCATCTGCTTTTCCTGATAAAATGTCCTTGCTTTCCTCAGATCCAGTGTAATAAGCCTCATTGCTACTTCTTGCCGGAGATAGTTGAACTTCTTGCGTAATTCTTGTAGCCAACACCTCATCATCTTCACACCCAGAGCTGTCGGTGGAGCGTATCGTTTCCATTACACATACTGTTTTCCCCACATATTTCTTGTGCTTGTATACAGCCTTTGTAGCCTCTTTGGTATGAGGAAGAACCAGAACGGTATTTCCATCTATAAGTAAAGCTCTTTGTTCATTTGCCCTTCTGCATGTCGCTTCTAATGCATTCAAATATCTACTACTTATTTCAACACTGCTTGCTATATTAGAAGGGCATACCTCAAGTGGAATAATGGTTCGAGTAGTTTGCGTTGGAAAATGAGAACTTGCCCCTTTTAATCCTCTTAAATAGTTAATTCTTTTTTCTGTTTCATTTAGAGGGTCACTCACTTCATTGTAGTTAGTCAAGTCAACATTATCAGCAGGTAGTAACGGAAGTTTGGTGGTCGTATTCAGTGGTGTCTTCGAACATTGCAAATCCTCCAGAGGGCTAGCTCCGTTTGTTCCAACTTGCTGATGTTTGATTACAGGAGGCGATGGTTTCTTTAGACTGGGAAATGCAGCATCTGCAACACTCAACATCAGGTCTCCAGCAGATATAAAAGTTTCTAATATGCGAGCACCTGTTTCAACAACAAATTTATCAAAAGTACTATGTACATGGACTGGTGAATGTCCTGGTATAGCTGACTGGTTAACCGTATCATTTGAAAATGCCAAATTCTTTGTACTTGTTGCTGCCTCCCTGAATAAACCACTAGCTGCATCTCCTGGTAGAGAACCATTGCGACGATTTGACGCATGCTGAAAGTGCGCTCTTTGCTCTAATGCGGAAGTTGCGTGTTCCCGTGGAGCATACTCATTAGGTCCAGGTTGGTCATGTATTGGTCCTGGATAGTAGTGTGAAGGATATGGGGTAGACTCACGTGCAAAGTGATGCCCTTGTATTGGTCCCTTTTGATGACTCAGTGCATCAAAAGCAGGCATTTGGTCTTGTGTTGGTTCTTTATATTTAAGAGACGGTGGTACATCCTGAAGATGAGATGGTGCACGCTCATGAGTAGGCATTTGCCGTTGTGTTGGTGCCTTATTGTGAGGAGATGGTGGCAGATAGTGATGTGGGAAAGTTGCACGTTCATAAGTAGGCATTTGCTCTTGTGTTGGTGCCTTATAGTGACGACGTGGTGGTGGATGCTGATGTGGAGATGGTGCACGCTCATAAGTAGGCATCTGCTCTTGTGTTGGCACTTTATAGTGAGGAGATGGTGGCAGATGCTGATAAGAAGATGGTGCACGCTCATAAGTAGGTATTGGCTCTTGTGTTGGTGCCTTATAGTGACGAGTTGGTGGTAGATACTGATGAAGAGATAGTGCACGCTCATAAGTAGGCATTTGTTCTTGTGTTGGTGCCTTATTGTGACGAGTTGGTGGTAGATGCTGATGAGGAGATGGTACATGCTCATAAGTGGGCATCTGCTCTTGTTTTGGCAATTTATAGTGAGGAGATGGTGGTAGACGCTGATGTGGAGAGTCATAAGTAGGCATTTGCTGTTGCATTGGTGTCTTATATTGACGAGATGGTGGTAGAAGCTGATGAGGAGATGGTGCACGCTCATAAGTCGGCATTTGCCCTTGTGTTGGCAACTTATAGTGATGAGGAGCTGGTGCATGGTCATAAGTAGGCCCTTGTGTTGGTGCCTTATAGTGACGAGGTGGTGATAGATGCTGATGAAGAGAACGTACGTGCTCATAAGCAAGCATCTGCTCTTGTGTTGGCACTTTATAGTGAGAAGCAAGTGCAGGTCGATGGATTTTTGACACTGATGATTTTTGACTCCCTGAAGTTGCACTAAAACTTGAACCTGTAACCATCATGCTTTTTGAAGTTTCTTGTTTTGACGTTGGACTTATAGAACTAGAAGCATAATATTCTTCTTGAGTAATTCCTGATGTGACCCCACTTGTCACTGGACTTGGATGACTGTGTGCGGACAGATTGTTTTTATTTATAGTTTGCGCAGGTGCATCCGTGTCTTCATCACCAATTTTAATTTGACCAACTAGTGGAACATCTTTGCTAACAAACTTTGCTCCAAACTTTGGTTTGCCACTTTGTGATGAAGACTGAGATGATTCCGTAGGATTCATCCTATTAAAAACAAAAGGTTCTGAAATCAATGAACATACATTAACTTACTGCCTGATAGCATAACTTGACTAACCAGCCAGACCACCACCACACATAGCACTGGTAATGGGTAAAATTCTAGCGTCATGAACGTTTTATAATTGTAGGTGCCAAGAAAGCACAAGAAATAGACAATTTTTTTCTGGGAGCTGACCAATAAAGTGATAATGGCTATTGACAGACTGACGAGTACAGCCGTATTCCAAAAATGCACTCAAGTGTAGGTGTGAGAGGGCAAATATGAGTACAAACATCTGAAGGAAGGGTCAACAATTTTAGACAACCCACAAAAGTGAATGTGAGCGTAATTACATGTGAGAGTATTTCTATAGATATCCTTTGACCCTTACACTCTCCCTTGACCCTTGAGTGGATTCTGGAATAGGCTGTTATTCCATTTTTTTTTAAGATTCGTTTTTTTTTTTGTTTAGTCATGTACGAGTCCCACCATTTATGGGCACCGGACAGTGTTGATAGTAGAATTAAATCCTCGTTAGGAGCCTGACTGAAAAAATAAACAATTTAGGTCAAAGTTTCCATGAACTAAAACGTGAATTTACGAGCATCAGACACACCTTATTAACACAAATTAAAGTGTTAAGTTTTGTTTAGGCCAGTTCCAATCTTAAGACCTTTTTATGAGCAAAGTTTTTTTGTTTTTTTTTTAATCAGGAAACAGATTTTATGCTGCATGTAAAAATTCGTAATACTTGCAGTGGTTTATTTGTCTGGATTTCATAGAGGGTGGATAGAAGCTATAGGTAGAAGAAAAAACTGACAACTCAGCTTGCACAATTAGGTCCATTTCCCCCTCCACAGTGGCGTAACTACAATGAGGTAGAGGAGGCAACCGCCTCTGGGCCCACCGACTTTGAGGGGGCCCGCTCACAAGCCCCAATTTAATTTTTGTGTGCAATCTTTCAGAAAAAGAACTTGTTGTTTCTTTAAGTTATTGCTCTGTAGTTCCGTGAAAGTTGTATTCTGTGGCGAAAATGTATTTGTTTTATTTTTCATATG
>JAHWFP010184141.1:0-17123 GCA_023313725.1 Lithobius niger | reverse complement strand
CTAAAAAAATTGCTAAAATTAAACTTTCACAACATAGGCAGTCTGCTACTTTTCTGAATCCAAAATCCAATTTTTGGATTCGAAAATGTTGGGTTTTAAGTTAGAAAAATTTCAAATTAACATCGAAATTAAAAAAAAACCTTAAGTTTTAATATTTCCAAATAACAGAACCGCATTTTAATTGGAATGATAAACAGTAACTACTTTTGTCAACAGATGGCGCAGAAACTGCTCCAGGAGTGAACAGTCCATGAGCAGTTTTGGATGGCCACGAACATTTCTTGAAATTGGGTTTAGGACGTCATCAAATCCGTAGGTATAGCAAATGGGATTATAGTAAACGGTAAATTATGGCAAACGGAAAATTCAGCAGAAGAGGGGAAGAGTAATTTCGAGCAAACGGGATATAAGAGCTGGGACGATTGCCATAAAATCGGTCGACAAAGAAGATTATGGCAAACGGGATTATGGCAAACGCATTGAAGCCCATACCAATGAGCCGAGCGCCACATACCGTCTGCAACATTGTCCGAGACGTGTCCAGGCATCTCACGACCAACAGGGCGAAGTTCCTTTTATTTTCGTGTCGCGACAGTTTGATATGCGTATTTAAAACATGTGGTTTGTCATTTTTTTTTCCCATTTATGTTAGACTTGCCTAGTTGAGGGGGAGGCGATTTGAGAATTTACATACATGTTTCAACTGCTCCAAGATTTGAACATTTAAAAAAACATGCCCTGATCAATGGTCTGCACAGTAATTTTACTATACTATGAAAAATAAAACCAAAATAACCAAGGCAGCCGAACAAACCTAACCCGAATAAGAAAGACAAAATGACGAAAAATAAATAAAGCGTAAGCAAGGGTAAGATAAAAGCAGATAAAATCTATCTACAGGCAAAGCAGTTTATTGTATTGACTAGTATCCGAGTCCGTTACTGGAAGATAATTTAGAGCAGCTCACCAACACAACACCAGGGGCGTCGTTGCTCTTGCGGCTCTGGTATTTGTACTTGGAAGTGTTGTACGGATATAAGAATAAACGCCCCAGGAAAAACGATTGCCCCCCCCCCATTAGGGAATTCGGGAAGAAAGAGGGGCTTGCGTGAGCTATTGTTAAAGTCACGTCCCACTCCAGTAGTTTATTTGCACGGCTCATGCCTATCATCTTTAGCCTCTGGCCGGAAGTGACTGAAATATTAGTCGATTTATCATGATTTCGATTAGCCTAGAAGACACAGCAGCAAATTGTAGGTGTTTTTAAAAGAGTTTGTGGTTAAATCGTTTGCATATGAAGGGTTGTAGGTTTTTGTTGTTGGGCTATTGGCAAACCACTGAAAAAAGAATGGCGGCTACTTTATGGTTCGTCTGCAAGGCTGTCCCAATTCTATGCGTAGTGGCAGCAGGGGAGTTAAGTGGCTCCTGCTAATCAGGTAATTATTGTATAATCGATTATTTAGTGTAACCGTTTTGTTAGTATGAATTCGACAAACGTGCGAGGCAACGGGATAGTGCATACTATAGTGCGTAGCTAATGGATTTAGAAGGCAAGGGCAGCGATACACAATAGAGGCAGAATTATAAAATCATTCCACATCACTTTCGATAGTAAAATAAATAATTTACTTTACGCGGCTTATGGGAAGAATAAGGGCTCCTCACCGAAAAAAAAAAAACAGGACGAACTCCAATTATGCTCCAACAACCTCACAACGCAAAGGCTTTAGGGCAACGGCTTCGTTTGGCCGTCAGAAATTAATGAAAGCCGCATACTCTTTGCGCTGACAGACGAGAGGCCGTTTCTTCCCATGCTCCCAGCTGATTTTTCCCCCGTAAACAGTTCAGCTAGGTGGGCTGTTATTGTCAGTTTCGTGTTGTTTTGTTGTTATTGTCAGTTAGGTTAGGAACCGGATTCGGCATTTCACTTGAGGTATTGAACTGGTTGGGGTTTGGCGTTTCACTTGCCGGATTTTCGCGAAGTTTCATGCTTTCCGGCGCGGTGCTAACTTTAGACCTTCACCACGGCCAAACGGTGCATTTGTCCCAAAAACGAAGAGGAAAACATTACTCAGCAGGTAATTCTTAGTTCATTAAAAAAAATCTTGACAGAGCCCGTTTTCTTCCCATGTTCCCTTTACGCACATAGCCCGAAATTCGAAAAAAGAAAAAACCCTACCTTTAATTTTAACGGAAGGCTCTACAAATTGAGCACAAATTGTGGAAACTCGTTAAATCATCATTAAAACCTAACCACAACTGCCCCAGTATGAAATGCCAAACCCCAACCAGTTAACTACCTCAGTATGAAATGCTAAACCCTAAACTTACCTGACAGTAACAAAATCACACAAACCAAACGAAACTGACAATAACAACCCGCCTATCGGGGAAGGTGCCCTGCCGGCCCTGCGAGCGAACGCAAACACCGTATAGATGTACGGATTGTGGCGCTACAAATCTACTGTTTTTAAGTCGTTTTAACACATTTCCACGCTCTAAAACCAACCGTCTCTGTATTTAGGAAGGTGTTGGAGCCATTTGGAATCAATATCGTAAGGATATCGAGTATGTGCCTAATGTAAACTTAGCCCAATAGAGCTTTCTTTCGTCTATGAAAATAATAATGTTGCGATTTTTTTTGCATTTTTGCATTTTTTTTGCATTTATGAAAATTCTTGTTTATTTTTATTTATTCATTTACTTATGTTTTGCAACGTTGCAATATATGAATGTGTTTATGGGGAGTATTTTACAAAAATATAAGGCCTGCATTTTAGCTTACGTTACGTTCAGTTTGAATTAAACTGTAATACAAGTGCCTAATGCAGCTACCTTGAAAAAATAAGTCCTTGGTACTTGGTCCCCAAACAATTCAGCCCTGACGCCGATCCCGTTTCTGTATGAGCATTAATTTGCTTCAGATGACACTCTCCGTTTGCATTTGACTACCGTTAAACCGTTAAGTTATACCGTTTTCCGTTAAACGACGTAGTGATATTAAAAATTATTGGCAATTCTGTAAGTTTTAATACTGTAGTGAGATCTCAAAAATTGGAGGTGTTCCGGATCCATAGACATTTAGGAGGGGAAAGAAGGCTAGTTTAAGGGAAAAAGAAGCTTTAAGAAGCTCTAAGTGTAAATCGAGGGTGAACTGCGTTTCGCCAAATCCCGTTTCGCCAAAAAAAAAAGCAGATTAGTGTTTTGCCCTCAGGGGCGAGTCCCGATTTGCCAAATCCCGTTTCGCCAAAACACACACACATACACGAAATTTAATACCTTATTTCTATGTAATGGGGCTTTAAAAGGCAATACCAACGGGAAAACGAGCGCTTTAAATATAATTTTTAGAATGCTTGGGCGTCACTACGTCAATGCCAAGGTTCTTTTTAAGAATAATTAGTTATTCAGTTAGTTAACACGTGATGGTTAACCTTTTCCAAACGGAAATTCCTGTTTTGCAGAATCCCGTTTCTCAGAATCGAAATTTCCAAAATTTTACATAGCAAAAGTTAGAGAGACATGCCTAATTGTTAGTAATTTTTTTATTAGTTGTGGCTTCTGATGTTAGCCGAAGCGAGCACTGTAGTTCGAGCGAGGCTCGTAAATTGAAACAAATTTTGCAAAATGTGATTCTGCAAAACTGGTTGTTTGTCTATAAATGTCTGACCATTATATTTTTAATAAACAAAAACGGAACGTTAAATGTTTAGAGTAAGGGTCTAAAAGTCAAAACCTAGAAGGAACACGGACAAGGTTTGACAGTAAGGGTCTAGGTGTAAAATTTTGTTAAGAGGCTGGTAAGCATTAGACCCTTACTACCCGGTGGTTAGCTTATAGTTCTACTGTATACATTCGTACAGAAAGTGTGTATGAACGATTGTAGCAGGTTTTCTTTGTTCTTAGAATATTGTTATGGAACTTTAAGAACATAATTTTCTTGTGAAGTTGACATTTTGTGTCTTTTGATGCTTTAGAATTTTTTATTATATTTCCTATATTTACGGTAGAGGATAACCAGTAATGCTCTCTGCTGCGAATACCCTGCAATGTTACTAAATCGAAATATAATTTTCAACATACGGTAAAGCAGTAAACCTATATCATACTACCACTGGATCATCACATGGGAGGATTTCCAGTTTTTCATTTAAATGTATTTATTTCTGACCACCGGGTAGTAAGGGTCAAATGCTTACCAGCCTCTTATAAAATTCTACACCTAGACCCTTACTGTCAAACCTTGTCCATGTTCCTTCTAGGTTTTGACTTTTAGACCCTTACTCTAAACATTTAACGTTCCGTTTTTGTTTAATAATTCGTGTTACTTTTAGAATTGCAGCTAAATTGTAAAACAGAGTTAACACAGACCCAAGGCTGACTCTTACACCAGTCGCCAGTGGCTATCGCCAGTGTTAATAGAAACAAATCCTTTAACCTTCAGTCTTGCAGCGGGCGTTTGCTAATTAGCATTATTGCATAATAACAATGTTTAAAACAATGTAAAACAATCAATCTGGTCGTTTAGAGCTCCATAACCCCTGAACCACTTGACCAATTAGAAAATGCCTTATGGAAAGGGCACCTCTACAGAGCAATACCTCATAGGACAAATGGTTTGACCTGTAGAGAGGACAGACGAAAGGTACATCCCCAGAACAAGAACAAGTTGTCTATGTGACCCCTCTCTTAGGGTTGGGTCGGAAACCGAAACCGAATTTTCGGTTTTTGTGTCGGTTTTTCGTGCGGTGTTCGAAAAATCAAAAAATTATCCGTTTTTCTAATTTTTTTTAAATAATTATCATTTTGTACGTATAAATGACAGTCATTAAAACGAAAATAGAAGAGAAAATTAATGCCACAGCTATACCCACGGTCTATGACGCTGCTGAAAGTGAAAGCAGGAGTGAGTTAGAAGCTAGTAATACTAATGTTACAAGAAAACAAACTAGAAATAGCTGGTTTGGGTGGATGGTGGCAAAAACCGATACCGAAACCGCGGTTTTGTGGGCATGAAAACCGAAACCGGAACCGAAATTGAAAAATTGAAACCGACCCATCCCTACCCTCTCTGTATCTCGGGTTTGGCTCTACCGAATTTCACAATTTTTGGACTGCAGACAGGCCTTGACTAGTCAAGGCTAGATTCCAAATTTGGTTTAAAGATGTTTACTTATGACGGAGTTATAAGCTCTCAAAGTTGAAAGTTTAACACAGAGATCCTAGGTCGACCATTACTAACACTGTGCTAATAAATGTTCGTATGTAAATGTTTCGTGGCCTAAAATTTCGTGGACGATATTTGGCGAAATGGGATTTGGTGAAACGGGACGTAACTAAATCGGAGTTTAGTACGTAAATACGCAAAGACATTCTTAAAATAAATTTCTGGGAACTCTAAAATGCTCGTATAGATGAACCGTCTCAAATATGAGGCCAAGCTGCGATCTCCACAACAGGAACATTTTCCTCTACTAGAGGGTGTTGTTTCCTTGGGGTTTTTTTTACAGGGGGACGTTTTGTTGGTTTTGTTTTTTCTGAATACCGTGTTGATAGTTGATAGGCCTATAGGTTAGGTCAGTTGCCTCGTCGAAACGGGTTGTTTCCCACCACCTTCCTATTTTCATAGCACGAGTATAACAACCGATTAAAAAAAAAAAAGTCGACCCACTGCTCCACCGATGGCCTTAGTTAAGTTAATTAATAGTTTACGTAAATGAACATTCGATCACCCGCTCTACTACTAAGTGTACTTACGACGTAGTCGGCGAGATGTCCTCGTAATTGCACACACTTCTTGTTGAAACGTCAACTGGATCATCTGCTCCACCATGCAGGTAAGTATCTGCGAAGTTATAAGGACGATAACAGTCAGTTCGGACGCAGTCGTCATCAGGTGTGCACACTGGCGGAGTGAAACCCTGATGGTAACATGGCCGACATTCTTTGTGGATGATGATCCGTTCCGTACCCTTCAGAGAATTGAAGTCACGACTAGCCATTTTGTTGTTGAGATAAGTTACTTTAAAAATTGCTATTTTTTTTTAGTTTAAAAAAAACTAGGCCTAGTTTGTATAGAAGAGGGTCGGGCGGGGCGGCGGGCAGCAAATTCTTTTTTTTTTGACAGGATTTTTTCTGTCTGTTGGCAAGCTTTTGATTTTGCTGCTTAGTCGGAAGCGGGTTTAGGATTGAGAGTCCCCTTGCTTGAATTCAAAGAGGCGATGTTCTTGTATAAATTTGGAGGCCAAGAAATAAAACGAAATTTATGTCCCGCATTCTGTCTCCGACAGCCTCGCCGCCCTTCTCTATTTTCACTGTCCGACTAACAATCAATCATCCCGATTACTGGGTTCCGTACGTGGCATTATGGAATCCGCGGGCTGTAATCATTCAAGTAACATAGGGTATACAACTCTTCAATTGTAGCCGTCCAAACCTTTGTTAGCCCAACGGAGGAAAAAATGAAACCATTGTTCATACCATACTTTTGTAATTTGCCAAGGCCCCAATGCGCGTGTGGGGGGGATGGGCTTGTCTGTAAAGGAGGGGGGGCGGGGGCTTTAAGGATTCTTATTCTTTCTCATGCTGTGTGGGGGGGGGTCCCCTGGGTCGGTTTCTTGGGTTTTTGCCGTGCCACTCGACGATTTGAGCTGCGGACCCCCCACTTCATGTTTGCTTCATTCTTTTCTTCGCCTTGCTCTGTTTCCACTCCCTCCACTCTCGCGCGTGGGGTGTGGTTCTGAGGGTGTTGGTGTTTTGTGGTACACTTGGGTGGGTATTGCGGTGGTTTTTGTTTTGTTTTAGTTTGTAAGTAGATGTTGGTGTGAGCGTATGGCTTGAAGACCGACTTGCAGGCTCAATAAAAATTCAAATTCTAAATCACGTATCGGATGATGAGTTGCAAGAATGTCCTGGAAGAAGTTAAAACTTGGAGGATACTTTCGTGAGGCATTGTTGTGCTACTTGTTCGTATGCATTTCATCAAAAGTATCAACTTTCACCAGCCTGATGAAATTCCGGCAAAGAAACTGAAATCGCCTAACAAAACGGCATTTCTACGCTTCTCTACGACAGCACTAACGTGCAAAACGAATCAAATCAAGGGAAAATGAATTAATTCCCTCTCCTTTAATGCCCTGGGATATAAGGATTGAGGAAAAGCCGCTGCTTTCTTGAGCCTATTGCGTTAAAATGGGATGAAACTATCGACTCTGCCTGTTGAAATTTGGGCAAGGAACCTGATCTCACCTAACAAAACGGCTTTTCTAAGCTTTGTTAAGTTTTTCTGCCAACAGCACTAGTGGTGCAGAAATAGCCAAATTAAGGGAAAATGAGTTAATTCAGTGTTGTCCTGGGATTTCCTGGGATAACAGGACTGAGTAATATGAACTGCTGTCTTCCATCCTTGCGTTAAAAATTGTTCCACAGTGAAACTATTGACCCTGCCTGGTGAAAATCGTGCAAGGAAACCCA
Source organism: Lithobius niger (assembly GCA_023313725.1). Lineage (NCBI taxonomy): Eukaryota > Metazoa > Arthropoda > Chilopoda > Lithobiomorpha > Lithobiidae > Lithobius > Lithobius niger. The sequence continues at coordinate 9,650 of JAHWFP010184141.1, read as the reverse complement.
TCTCACCTAACAAAACGGTTTTTCTACATTTTTCTACAAACAGCACTGGCGGTGCAGAAGGAGTCAAATTAAGTATAAATTAAGTGTTAACGATGTATGTCATCTTCGTATGTGGTCCAAGTTTAACTATTGAATTTACACTTTCAATAAGTAATTTTTATTATTCAGACGTGCTGTCCTGGGATGCCCTGCAGTACAAGATAATTTCGTGGGAGCTAGCTGAACCGGTATAAATTTGACCAAGCTCTCTGTTCACTTAGACAGCATACTCTTGGTATGCCCTGGAATACAAAATGCCCTCGATTAACTCTAGTTAACTTAAATTTTGTGGACACTTTGGAACAATGAAAAAGAAAGACAAATCATCGAACGAAGCTTCAACAATATCTGCGACACCAACGTCGTTTCATGTTTATTTAAAAGGCCAAAGCCATACACTCTATACTAGACTATGCATTGCACCACTCTGACAACCTCACTGCCCACAACCCAGAAATGAGTCCAGAGTCGCACTGCCTGACGCCGCACAAAGTTACACAGCCCATTACACCCTATCGCACATGAAACCAAGAAGACCAGGCGACCCATCAGACCCAATAGTTCGTGTCAGATCCAGTAAGTCGGTCCCACCTGCACCGGGGGGGGGGGGCATTGGGTAAGGGAGCGGCGATCAAGTTGGGGGCCCAGGCTGGGTGGAACGACCTGTGGCTTTACAGAACGTAAGGACCCTGTACAAGAATGGTGACACGCTATAGCATGCGGGAACACCTACGACTTGGCGCAAACGATTCTCCACATCATAAAGAGTAAAATGACGTCAATCTACCCACAGGGCAGTCATGAAGAAAATTACTGTCTCGGAGCTCCTGCCACAAAGACAGGTTGGGGGTACGCGACCACCCGAGACTAAACAAATGCGCATGGAGCTGGGCATGACCAATCCGCAGCCTAGGGTTCTAGGGCCTAGGGTCACAGAGGGATGAATATCGAACAGGGCACAGCCAGTGGTCCCGCTAGTACACCTGTCGGCCCACACTGCGGCAAAGACCCTGGAGACAATAGGGCACATGTCACCCGGGCTCACAAGAAAGGTCACAACATTACGCCTCTCATTATGCCCACGTTTGCCAAAGTTATCCGCCATCTCGTTGCCAAAGATCCCGGAGTGCCCAGGGACCCAGGCAACAATAGCGGAGAGCCTTGACATACTGGCAGCGTAGATTTTCCATCCTATCTTGTACAATATGCGGTGCAAGAGAATCAGTCAAAATGCAGAACCCGGGGTGAGGCAAATCAATGCCAATATCAAGAGCAGAAGAAACAGCAGAGAGTTCTCCGACAAAGGCAGAGGGAAGAGCCCCCAGGAAAAAAACTGTATTCCTAACGGAGGCTGGGAACACAGTAATGCCGATACCCACTTCCGTAGCCTCAAGAAAGAAAGGCATCACAAAAAACCTAGATAGGGGCAGCATGGGCACTGGGCGCCTGACCAGCATCCAGGATAGCTGAACTCGCGCTGCACCAGACCCACGTACACGGTGAGCGGATGAGGGCCGGCCTTGGGAAGCCCGCAAGTCCGGCATCAAGGAGAGACACACCCAAACCTGGCGCACTAAGAAGCTCGCGAGCACCGCAAGGAAGAAAAGCGTAATCCCCGATGATACAGGCCAGAGGGTCCCCCACTGCTGCCCCCAATGGCCCAACTTAGGAGTTCCCTGGGTCGGGAGGTCCATCGGGACCTCGCCCGTCTCCACCAGGAGGGCATGAACTGGGGTAGATGGCAAACAACCCAGACAGTCCGCAGGCTCCAGAGGGGAGCAAAAAGTTTGGTAAGCTTACAGTGATCAAATACAATAATTAAGATTTGCAGTATTGTTATGTTCCATTGCATTGAATTGAACAATTCAATGCAGTAACAGCAATCTTTGAGCGCTTATCGTGATGGTGGTTGTGTATATTGGGTCTTCCAAATTAAAGGCTTGCAATGCGCCGCGCCAAGTTTTTTTTAAAGTTGCATTGTATGTGGAAACTTGGCTGGTTTTTGATATCACAGACTTTTAATGGCTGAACTCTGCGGTTTTTTCGTTTCAATTTATTATTTTTTTTGTCCTCGATATATCATGACTTGGTAGCTGCGCCTAACGTGATATTTTGTTAATTACGGTGTTTAGGATTCTTTAAGTTTTTGGTTGTAACCTTGTTAAAGTTTACTTCTTTTTAACATTTTCGGTGTTGACCTTTGTGTTGTTATGTTAACTGATCAGTTGTTTTGGTAATTGATGTGATTTTATGATTTGCTTCAGATTTTGTACAAAAGCAAACTAGGAATTACTAATTCTACAGAATGTCACATTTCAGATAATTCTCGTGCCGTTTGTTGATGGGTCTGGCGGTTATTTTGTTACTGTTATTTTTATTGAGCCAACAGGCCTGTACACCTTCGCTCAGTCTAACTTAACACTACTTAACAACACCTTAAACCTTAGCCGGATTGCACCTCGCACTACACAATACACTACACTCTGCTCTATACACTATACACCAGTTCAACCTAATGAACACACCCACACCGCAAGAGCCGGTAACTAAAACACAACAGGCATGGGCAGCGCGGGGAGCGGAACTTAGAAAGAGAGAAGAGCACCGAGAAAACCAGGGCAAAGCGCCAGGTGGCCTTGTAGAAAACAAGGGATGACACCAACCGCCAGACCTAGAAGCCTATATGTCCTCACCCCTGCTTGCCGCTCCCCGCATGTCCCGCATTTCGCAGTAAAACTGTAAGTTATATTTAGTACGGAGAATCTTTGCAAGCCAGATATATGCCATGACAGCACGTCACGCAGTGGTTTCATATTACCGAGTAGGTTTCTTTACGTTTTTGGCAACAATCTATCACAGACGCATCAGGCCTATTTCAAAACCAACAACCTAGGCATTTTTAAAATGAACGATTACGATAGATATAGTCTCCTGCTCAACACATCTTTCAAAGGCCCGACCCTTTATTTACCAGTTTAGGGTGGATCTTCACTTCATGTCCGGTCCTATCCTTCAAAAATGGTGGTTAGCTTACATTAGGTAGACATATACAAAGTTAATGTACAATGTTAATGTTACAATGTTAGCCAAATTAACAGCTCTTATAAGCTAATCTACGTAGCGGGTGTGTGAGCCCCCTCCCATTGAGTGTTGGTTCAGTTACCACAGTGGTTGAGTAACAAGTAGTGAGCGTGTGGCAATCGGCCACACGTCCTTATTTAGAATTTAATGCTAACATAGGCGGCACCACCTGGAGGGTGGACCACACAACATAGTACAGGGAGAGGCTCTGGCGGCCATAAGTGTAACGAAGGGTTGCCTACATTACATAGGAATTGAATAGTTTTTTTTTTGCTTGGAAAATACTATACCTGTTAATTTTTGCATTTATGCTCTCTTTACCTTGAGATTTGTAACTGCGTCGATCTGCCCAGCTCTACAACCCAACGGCACCTTTGCAGTCCTCCCTATAGAGCTCGCTCGAAAGCATTCGCATTTATTGTTCTCAAGGCGGCCTGTTGAAGTCGCCTTTACCTTGTTCCGACCAGCGCATTCATTCCGAGTGCGCACTCCTTCATTCGTCCCTACCTTTCTTTTGGACTCTTCCGTCCTCCTTCGACCGTTCTCGGCCTCAACTTAACTTGACGTTATGCCTCGTCCCTGCCGCCGCTCGCACTTGGTCCTCCTCCCGTTTCATGCTCCGGGACTTTCCCTGCCGACCACAGCGCCACCGCTTCGCAGCCATTCGCATTCGTGCCAACCGCTGCGCCACCACCTCAATGGAGTTGGCATTCGTGCATTCGTGCCATATTGTCTTTGACGTAATGAAGAGATGAAAACGAAGGAGGTAGAATTCTCACCTGCGCCACAACCTCAAGGGAGTTGACATTCGCGCCATTGCATTTCCCTGACACACCGGCAAGTTGCATCAAAACGTAACTGGCAACAGACGATCTTCCCCTAACCACTTGATGTAAAGAAGAAAAGAAAAGGAGGAAGATTCTTCCCCCTGCGACACCACTTCAATGACGCTGGCATTTGTGCAATCCGGCCGCACTTAGTTATTACATCGCAAGTAACTGGGCACGTGACGATTACCTTCCCTTGGGCACCTGGTCTTAAAAAAAAAACCACCATCGAAACCGGCAACTTTCCCTTCTACTCCTCCGCCTCACGAGCGTAACTTGGCACGGTCCTTGGCCCGTTTTCTGGTCGTTCATACCTTCCAGACGTAACCAGGCACGTACTGGACAACAACACACTGCTACACGCACCCCAACTCACAGCCGTAACTTGGCACGGCCTGTGGCCCTCGGCACTCTGGTTAATCAGACGTTCCAAACGTAACCTGGCACGTTCTGGTCGCTGCCACTAACCACTGGCCAGTCTCAACTATAACTTGGCACATGAGACACAGCCGATGGATCTCCAAACTCACTCCGAACGTAACCTGGCACGATCGGATCTGACCGGACAGTCGGAGTGGATTCGTAACATGGAATGATAACACCCACTCCGACTACGCGCAGGCCTAACCCTTGGAACCGCCATGGTTAATCAACACTCTTCACCCTGGCTGATAGGCTCATCGCCTTGGGCACCACGGCAGATTCCCCCGGACCCATTCGACACTTCAACCTCCAGCCTTCGTCTCGTCTCGATCGTAACCTGTCACGTTACGAGACACACTCCAGCCTCCAGATCCTCACCCTGTCTTGAGCGTAACTTGGCACGTTAAGAGACACACGTTCGAGTGATGTTCTTCCACACATTGGTTGGTTCAACCACGGTGCCTTGTCTCGATCGTAACCGGGCACGTGACGAGACACCCCACAACCCCCAGGGACTCCTTTTGTCTCGAGCGTAACTAGGCACATGAAAAGACACTGTTCTGCTCTCATCTCATCCCGATTATGATGTCATCTGATCCACGATAAAGTGTGACACATCTGCTCACCATTCACAGTCAACCCGAAATTTTGTCTCTTATCGTAACCCGGTACATAACACAATGATTGCAATCCCTCACCCGTCCCGATTGTGCTCATTAACTACCATCGTCGGAACCCGACTGCGCAACTTTCTGCACAGCTCTTCGTAAAGCGAGTACGTGCATTCGCTGGACAAGATGGTGCTACTGGTCAACCTACCAGCCAGAGGGCAGCATTTGCAGTCGCCGCTACAGCCTTTCCAAGATGATGGCATTCACATTCGTCACTGCACCGAACCTCCAAGAAAGCGGCATTCATATTCGTGGCTGCAGCCTTTTTAAGGCGGCATTCACATTCGTCACCCTCCCCCCCATTTCAAGATGGCGGCATTCGTATTCGCATTCGTCGCTGCAACCGTTCCAAGATGGTGGCATTTGCATTCGTCACGGCACCGAATTTCCAAGAAAGCAGCATTCGCATTCTCGTCACCACACCCCCCATTTTCAAGACACCAGGATTCGTATTCGCATTCCTCGCTGCACCCTTTTCATGATATCGGCATTCGCATCAACATTGTCAAGCTTGCAACTGACCACGATAATGTGTAACAATCACCATCCGGAACCTGATGCCTTGGCCACCAGCCTTTACTGAACTCTCCATCTCACAAACGTCACCCCAGCTGCTTGCTCAGGTGTGCCCATTTCCTGCGTTTGGAATGAAGTTACAAAACGTTGTTCTCAATGCTGCAACTCGTCTCGACCGTGGTCAACTCCTACGTAAAGGGCATAACCCGCATTGGAATGAAGTTTGATGCTCTCAATTCTGCTGCTCGTCTCGATCCACACCAGGGTGACGCATGTTGCGGTTGTCTCTGCCACTCGTCTCATTCGTAACTAGAACCCACGTTTGAATGAAGTTTCGAGATCCCCAACGGCCTCAATCCTGCTGCCCGTCTCGTTCGTGGTCAACACCCACGTATCAAGTGAACATTCAAGATGCATGCTGCTGCTGTCTCAACTACTCATCTCATTCGTGGCTATAACCCTGGTTTTCAGTTAAGTTTCAAGGTGCTAGATGCACTCAACACTGCTGCTAGTCTCGATCGCAGTTGTATCAAGTGAACCAACATATCGAGTAAGCACAAAACACAAAACACAAGTGACTGTTGTCTCGACTGCTCGTCTCATTTAAAACCACGTTTGGAGTGAAGTGCCAAGATGCTTGATGTTCTCAACTCAACTGCTCGTCTTGATATTGGTGCTGCTGTCTCAACCATTCGTCACATTCATGGCAACCACCCTACGTTTTGAGTGAAGTATCAAGACGCACGACGTCCTCAACTAGACTGCTCACCCACACATCGAGTGAACACGTTGCTGTTGTCATGGCTACTCGTCCTCCTCGTGGCTAGAACCATAGTTTTGAATGAAGACTCAAAAAAAAAACTGCCTCAAAATCTGCTACTCGCCTCGATTGGGGTCGACACCCTCGAATCAAGTGAACACTCCAGACGGTTCCCACTGTTGTCTCGACTACACGTCTCGTTCCTGGCCATCACTCACGTTCTCAGTGAAGTTTCAAAACGCAACAACGTTCTCAATTTAGCTGCTCTTCTCGATCATGGTCAACACTAACACACATCGAGTGAACACTCAAGACGCACCCTGCTGGAATTTCGATTACATGTCTCATTCGTGCCTATCATCCACATTTTTGAGTGAAGTCTCAAGACGCTCGACGTCCTCATCCCTGCTGCCTGTCGCGATCGTGGTTACCACCTACGCTTCAAATAAAGGTTGGACGGAAGCTGTTATCACACCACCACTCATCTCTCCTGTGCCCACAACCCTCCCTGCAAGTGAAGTTTCGAGACGCTTGACATTCTCAACTCTGCTGCTCGCCTTGATTATCGTTAGCACCTAGGATTCGAGCGAAGATTACATGGAAGCTGTTGACCTCACTGCTCCCCGTCTCACCCGCGCCTTTAACCCACATTTTGAACTGAGCTTTAAGACCAAGGAACCGAGTAAAGAATTAACGTGACGTAAGTTGTTGCCCACTCGACAGCTCGTCCCATCGTGTCTGCAACCTACGTTTCGAGGGAAGGTTTAAGACGCAAGATGTTCTTCTTACTCTGCAGCTGGTCTCGAGCGTGGTTAAAACCTGCCAACCCAAACGCATTCCCTGTCTCCAGGCTGGATTGGAACATCACCACCACCCAGCACCACCGGCATTTGTCACCGGCTGCACTTTTCATTGCAACTCACCCCCAAGGGCCTTGCCGATCAACCAAGCTACCTCGACGTTCATCGAGTCCGGCTGCATTCACATTTACATTCATCCAATGACGTCCATGCATCCCGGCATTCGTACCACTTGTCACTGTCGCCACAAGCTCCGTGCCACCATGCTTTTGGCTTCCATTCGAGGTCGAACGACAAACGAACAGAAACGAAACTGAAGACAAGTAAATATACTCCCTCACAGCATTTAGCAACGGGTGGAAGAACGAGACATAATTGAAAAAAAAGCACAAAAACGCTAAATCGTACAGAGCAGGACGTCAAGAAAAAAAAATTCTAAAAATAAGTAAAACAAGAAAATCCATGTAATTGTAGGGGAAGGGGGTGGAGAAGATGTGGCTAGTTGGTATTAAAAAGATTTAGTGTAATAGCACAGACCTTCATGACTGTTGCAACTTCTAATGAAAAAAATGCCATCAAATCGTTAAAAAATCACGTCAGAACCCACTTTTAAGTATGGTAATAAATCAATTTTTTGGGCACTTCTGCAAAAATGGGCCGGATAAGCGATTTAGTGGACTATTTTTATCGAAAGCAGCCCTCAGAGTTAGAAAGCATCCTCGATGGCAAGCCGCCTCATATGATTTTCTACCTCCTTTACTTGGACAGCATCGATAAAAACTGTCCTCTAAATCTGTTACACTGACCAATTGTTGCAGTCAACTCCAATTCTAGCTTTACTTGCTGTAACAGGCGAGTTTCCTGCTGATAATCCGTGCTAAAGAACTGCTCGTCAGACTTTGTCAAAGCTATTTGCAAGGGGCTGTTCTGACCCTCTTATTCGCATTATTCTGGACTATTTTACTTTAAGCCAGAGTGCTCGAGCCCTTCTATGGGCTCTTGGTATAAGGGGCCTTCCCTCCTTTTAGGCCCCGGTTTGGTTGATTTCACCCATTCTTCTTCGTTCATCCCCTTTTGCCCTGGCAGTGGTGTGAGGCCGCGGAGTCAGCCCTTATGGCTGTTAGGGCTTCGCCACGTGATCCTCGGCCGTGTATCCAGATCTTCAGTTACTCGTCCTTCCATCGCGAAGCTTGGGAAGGCAGTGTTGCAGTCTGGGTCCCCAGGTTTTGCCTTGAGTTTAGCTTCTTTTTGGAGTTTCTTCCTTCAGCTTTCTTGGCTGAACTCATTGCTATTCCGATAGCTCTTGATATTGGAATAGATTTGCAGGTACCCAGCTTTTGCGTTTATACTGTCTTCCTTGCTGGGTTGGGCCTCTTGAAGCAGAGCTTTAAGACTCTAGCGGTCTCCCATCCCATCGTGTTCGAAATAGGTTGGAAACTGTACTCAGCTCGCCAATCGGGTATCTCTGCCTCGATCACCTGGGTTTGGGGTCATTCCAGGCTCTTCGGGAATGAAGTGGTGGATGGTTTGGCCAAGCGTGGGTTTGAGGCGAGATGTAACCAGAGTTACTTTTCCTGTTGGCCCTAGAGATCTGCCACTTGTTTCCAAGGTGTTTTCTACAGAGTTAGAGGCGAGATGGTCCATCAGTTCCACTGGTCGCTGTCTGTACAGGATTCTCCTATCGACATCATTGCAGCGGTCCTTGGACCTCCTCTCTCGCAGGGATGCCAGACTATGAACCGGTTATGTTCAGCTTCGTGCACATCTTGATTGGTCATGTACTCCGAGCTGTTCCTGTGTTACTGGCGAGGAACTACATCATTTTCTTTTCACTTGCCCTCCTTGGGTGCCCCATTGGCGTTTTATCCTTAATGACGTGGATGACCCTTTGCGAGTGGTCCTAGGGGTTTCCACATTCGGGATCTTGTGAGCGTCCTTTGTCTCAGACTCGGCTTCTGTAACGCCACTGGCCGTTTTGATCTCCCGTCCCTCCCAGGGCTCCTCAGATTACCAGACGATCTCAACAATTATGGACCATCCTCCCAACAAAAGGTCCGAAGGTAACAATCAACTTCGAAAAATTCGTTTCAACAATGGTCCAAAGGTTTTTTTCCCGCTTATTTTCAACGGAAAAACTTATCTAGAACTTCGAAAATACGCCAAACGCCATCAGAAATTGTTGAGCAGTACAAAGGTACTTAGAAATTGAAACTAGTCGCTAGCTACACTTTTAAATATGCGTAGAACGGTCGCTAGCTAAGCTTAATTTCTGTTAGGATTGATGGAAAAAATAGATCCCCACCATTCAGAATATTCTAAGCATGTCCTTTTCGTACTAATACTAATAATCGTACTTCTAATGATTTTTCTGCTTCGCCATTTTCTCTTCACCTTTAAATGAGCATAGAACGGTCCGTATCCGTTAAACAATTTCGGTTCTGTTAGGGGTGGGGATGTATTTTTTTTACCATCCCTAACAGAAATTGTTAAGCTTAGCTAGCGACCGTTCTACGCATATTTAAAAGTGTAGCTA